>JAMLFT010010066.1:0-12162 GCA_026544285.1 Pachyrhizus erosus
GGAGTAGAAGAAAGCGCTGGACCAATTGAGCTACAAGGCTAATAGTGTATATTTCGCCAGAAACTTGTATATGAGTAAATAATAATGAAATAAGCAAAAAGGAATAAGTGAAAAAGAAAGGGGGTCTAGGTAGGTTTGAACCCAGGCACGAAGGGGACAAAATGCTTCGACTAATTGGGTTGGGAGCCCGTAAGTGTTAAGGAAAGGCGCTAGTAATATATATGTTAGTATTAGTTAAAAATAGAAAATAAAACCAAGCAAAAAGCAAAAATGCCTCAAGCAAGGCTCGAAAGGAAGACTTGGCACTCTAGACTCAGCGTCTTAATTGTTGAGGCAGAGTACATTCGGTGATATTCTAACATTTTTAATTCTATTCATTATATACAATGACCCTTAAAACCGCCATTGAAGGATGACAAAACTCCTTATTCCTCGAGCCTCCTTCGCCTACAAGTAGCCTCCCCAACAATCTACTACCCTACAACCTATAAAGCCACTTTCACCCATGCTCTATGGATTAAACAAATCTAAAACGAAGCCAGGAGACACTATATATATAGAGAAACCATGGGCAGAGGAAACGTGAAAAAAAAGAAGAAGAATTCACAAATTCACTAGCAAAGTGAACCTAATTGGTCTGTTTACTTCACAAACCGATTCGAAAACAATCTAGCATCTTTTCCCTTCAAGAATCCACAAAAACAGAGGTACAAAACACTGAATCGAACCTTCACCGAAAAACAGGTTTAGCTCACTAGAAAATAAAAAATTAGGTAGGAGGAGTCTCTATTTTTTGATTTTTCTCTATTAATCCATTTTTGAAGATGCAAATTCCATGTTGAACCTTTGAATTAATGAAAACGATAATGAATGGTTGGATTTTGAATTTCGAATTCCTCCTCCATTAGCCATGGTTATTAATATGTTAACTCAAGCAATTTTCGTTACGAATTCGAATTGGATTTCAATTAAATAACAAGAATTATGATTACTAATGGAATGAATTGATTGAATTGAATTATTGGCGATGATATTGTGAAAATTTTGAATAACAGATGAGAAATACAAAATTGAATTCTTGGCTTAACTATGCTAAGGTGTTGGCTTATTAGGTGTAGGCAGAGAAGAAACTATTAGGAATAGAGGAGAAGAAAAGAAGTAAGGGAGAAGAAGAATAAGTGGCAGAGAGGAAGAGTGAAAGAGAGAGAAAGTAGAGAGAGAGAAAGAGAAAGAGAAAGAAAGAGAAAATTAGAAGGAAGAAAGAAAAGTAATAATAATAATAACAAATAAATAATAAATATTATAATAATAGAAGAAAAAGGAAAAAGAATTCACCATATTAGATAATAAATGAATCTTTACTCTATTTTCTTAAATTTTTAGATTTAATTATTTCTCTTTCTTTTATTTAAATACCTTATATAATGAGTGGAGGAAATCTATGTGAAAAGAGAAATGAACTTATCACTCTTTATCATTTGATTATTACTGTTATTACAGAAATGACATCTAAAACGTTATTAGGATTAATTGTTTGTCTCTATTAGTAATATAGGAATTGTGTGAGATAGCTTTAAAGTGACTATCTCTAGAAGATAGAACTTGTACAAGAACTCTAGGTTAAAAGACGAATTCACGACTTATCAAAATCGTAACTGTCAATAATGTTAAATGATCCTTTATGTATAAGCATTTTGGACAAAGGTAAGGATAAGGATAAATGCTTGACTTTACACCATGATGGTCGGACGCTTGATGTAAAACAAATTGATTGAGGAAAAGTAACCTTAGATATTAAACTAAGTACCAAGAGAATCAATTAGCAGAATGTTGGAGGTAGTTGTCGATTAAAAATATACGTGAGTGATTTAAGACTGAAGTACTGCATAGGTTGACTACAACAGGTACCTGAAAAATGTATGCAGACTCGATTGAGTCTTTGGGGTAGATAAGGTGTCAAGTTGTGAGCGGCTCTAAGATAGAGGGTCTCGCAAAATCGGCTTGGCGTTCCCAAAAAAGCAAAGCATTACCATGATCAGTTGAGAGTACCTAAGTCGATGTACTAGATGAGGTATATACTACCGGTCATCACCCAAAATACAAACATGGATTAACGATACGTTTTGTGTAAGTCCTCCCAAAGTTAGAAAATTTGGAGGCAACAAAGGGCCCTATTACAAATAGTAATCATAAGTAGGCACAATATGGTTACATGAGAGTATGTGATAATAACTAGATGTTCCCATGCTTGTATGTATAATTAAGAATAGATGACTCACTTCTACAACCCCTTTTCAGATGACAGACGAGTTTCGCCCCCTGTTTTATCCAACAATCATACCTCTAGAAGGGAGATGAACACATGATCCTTTTCTTAAAGACGATACATTTATAGGCTATGTGAGATTTTCCTTTTTATCCCCTGATGTCATACCTCATGGTCAATTCTCCTATATAAACCTACTCATCATTATGAATCAAACCTTGCCACCTAGATATGTTATAGTTCCACCTAACGTACTAGCAACCCTAAACACAGTCAACCCCCATCAAATCCAAATCCACCTACAAACTCAACTTCAAATGAAGCCAACAGTCAAGGAGGAGAGGAAGAATCGTTAGAGGAAGAAGACCCCTTCGAATGTTCTAATTAAGCTTTATGTAAAAGTCTACTAGTTAAATTTTGAGAAAAAAAAACACTACTTATATGTTCTATTGGTCAACAAGAACAATAAAAGAAATGCTTTGTATTAAGTGGTTATATGTATAGGTTGCAAATAAAAAATGTTATTTTTAAGCTAATGGAATTGTTCTTTTGGTGGTGGAATATTTAATACATAATGCATGTTTAGTATCAAGAAATACTATTGACGTTATTTTGAAAATGTAATCCTTTGTTTATGAGATCTTAATGACGAAAATTTCATCCTACCATTTTAAATCAAAAGAAATTGTTTTCTAAATTATAAAAATTTCAAATAAATTGAGAAAATAAAAAAGGCGTTATAGAGATCATATTAAGCTAATAAAATTAAGTTTATATCCTCCATAAGCCTTTTCAGTTATTATATATGTCCAAATGTCTTGAATGTCATATGGATGAAACTTGAGTATAAATCCAAATTCAATTTTATTTCAGATGGTGTGTTATTAATAAGGAACGATATTACAACTACCTAAGAAATTTTCTCAATCCTTTGTCATTTCCTAAAATTTGAAGATAAAATGAACAATCTAAAAGCATAAACTAGTTTACCATGTTTAGTTATTAATCAAAATTATGTGATTGAAGGAGTTAAAACATTCCAGGATTACAATGATCATATGATAATTTTTTCTTTTTATTCTTTTTCTTTTATAGAAAATACATGCATCCTTCACTAGAGAGAATCCTTCTTAGGTAAAAACTACTATGATATTCACAACATAAAAGGTTAGCATTATTGTAAATGACAAAGCTACATAGTGTACTTAACTCAACAATATAATGAGTAATCATACTCAAAACCACTTATTAAGTTGGAACAACTTTACACTAGTTATTATCACACTATGTGGTTACAATTATTCATTTTCGATCAAGAAATGTTCATGAAACCATTGATATTGCCAGTTGTAGTAATCTTAACAAAATTTTCAACTAGTGAAAAAAATAATAAGGGAGTATTAATTCAAACATAGAAGATGATGCAAGCCTATCTCATGTAGGTACTTCTAGTATCGATTCGAGCCTATCTCATGCAGGTACTCCTAATATAGATTCGAGGTCGAATCCTCTTCAAGAAAGAGGGGTTGATCCAAGCCTATCTCATGAAGATGAAGACAAGGAAGATTGGAAGATTGAAGGTATTCTTACTACAGTAAGGAAGAGAAGGATTGAAGAGAAGATTGAGTTGTTTTTAGACTTCTTTGAATCCAAGTCCATTGGGTCATCTTTGGGCCCAAGCCCAACATGTACATACTTAGTATAGGTTCCTTTGTTTTTGGGTTATTCTATTTAGGCTCAATTTAGAATAGCTAGTATTTGGATTGTATTTTACTTGGGCTTGTATTGGTGCCCTTTAGTTTAGGACTCCTTTGTGACCAGTCTCGGCCTAGAGAATGAGTTCCTTTCTTGGTGGGCTTCCAAGCCCATTCCATGGACTTTCTATGCCTAACTAGAGGTGGTCCTAAAGTAACATGTGTGAGAGCTTAGTTTCCTTAGTTTTAGAAACTATTATGTAAGGTGTAAAAGTTACCAATTGTTCATAACTTTGATGAATGAGTGAAACTTGAGTTTACTCTATTGTTGAGAGCTTAGATATTTCTAGAGAGTCTAATGAGAGTGTCATCATTTCCTTATCAAAGCTTGTTGGCTTTGTGGCAGATTCTGCAAATTCTTACCTTATTCCTAGGAGTAGGTGGCGAAACCATCTTTATTCTTATCCATTGCTTGTTCTTGAAGTTTGAATTGAAGACAAAGATGAAAATCCATGGGAGAAATGTATCATTTGGTATCAGATCCAATCTAATCTTTGATTAAGCTTCAAATCTGGTTAATCTTCATTTCCTAATTAAAATTCGTGTTAAAAATGCTTAGAATGACTTGAAATTGCTTTAGTTTGGACTAGTTCTTCTTCTTCTTGGTTCGTCCAAACTTGTTGTGAGGTGCTTCATGATTCTTGCTTGATTTGGTTAGGAATTTGTCACATGTTTCTTGCTTCCTTTAGCCCGTGCATCTTCTTGCTTGTGTTATGCTTTTCGTGCTTGAGTTGTTAATTAGTGGAATCTTCACTGGTTTGTTAGAGGCACTTTCTTGAGTTACATTTTCCTTGTGCTTTCTTCTTCCTCTTGAATCTGAGGCTAGTTCCATGAGTTTCCTCCATTGTTGAACTTGTTTTGTAGCAAATTTTGCTTTGATTTTGGTTCTAACACATGCTTGAGTAATTCTCCATGTCTTCTAGCTTGGATAAAATCAATTAAAAGTTAGTTCCTTGCTTATCTTTGATTTCTTATCCTTCTTTTCTGGTGCAACTTGTTCGAACCTTCTTTTAGCTTGGATTTTCAACTTTCTTTGTTATCTTGTTGTTTTGATTCTTAGGTTTTGTTCTCCATATGTTTAGGAGTACATTATTGTAAAAATATTCAATTAAAAGTTGCTAAAATGATATAAATCTAGAATTTGGTTCAAATGTTCATCATGTATTCTTGAGATATGTTTGTGTTATTCATTCTCTTCTTAATTCTTAGATGTTCTTGTGAGATTTAAGCTTTCTGTTTGTTAGATCATACAAATTATGTGTTGTCTAGAGTTTGTTTGCTTCAAATTTTCATATCTACATCAATGTTGATTTCAAAATTTTGAAAATTCTTCTTCAAATTTCTTGAAACATTCAATCTAAGCTTCTTTCTCCTCTTCTTCACATTTTTGAAGCATGTGTCATGCTTTTCTAGTGAAATTTGGTTAGTTATTCTTCTTTCCACTACCAACCGAATTCCACTTCAAATCTCCAACAAATTTTTGGTTTCAATTTAAAGTTTACCTCCAAATTTTGGTAAATTTTGAATTAACCTCCAAAAGTTAGTTAAAAATCTGGTGAAATTTGAAATCTACCTCCAATTCTAATTCAAATTTTGGTTGAAAACTAATTTTTCCTCCAATCTAGAATTCAAAATTTGGTGAAATTTGTGTTGTACTTAAGCATGATGCATTATTAGGTTCATGCTTGTTGTATATCAATTGTTTGATTAAAAAAGGAGAAAAGAAAAAAATAGTATAAAAAAAAAAGAAAAGAAAAAAATAATCTGAGGCTTATAGTGATCAATTTCTACTTGATTTCACCTTCTTTACTTTCATTTCTTGTGATTCATTTTTGGATTGGAAGCTATTAAAAGATTGATTCAAGTTTCATTGTATCTTGAAGCTTTGCACATATTGAATTCTTGGAAAATTACTCAAACCCAAGGCAAATTATTTGTATTTCACCTAAATTTGTTTGAGAAAATGGTGTATGAAGTTTGTGTTCTATTCATAGGCTTTGTTGTTTGTCATACATGCTATAGAATTCCTTATTTGTATATCAAGTTCCTTAAAATTGTGTTTGGCATGGTTTGAGTTGTTCTTTGCTTCAATCTTAGTTTTCTAGACATTTTGAGCTTTCATTTCATTTGTATATGCATGCAACTAGTTCTTTGAGTTGTCTCATTAACTCTATCATGTAATACCTTTTTGGAATTTTTTTGATTCTCCTACATTTTATACTAGATTGTCTACATCTTTTCTACTTTGAGTTTTCCTTCATTTCTTTTTATCTTTTATTGCTTGTCTTCTTATGGCTTCTTGGTTTTTGTACATTTGAGTTTGTTTATCATTGGAATTCTTGGAATTTGTTGGAATCCGTAGCATATTTCATGAAGTAAATCTTTGATTTTGAGAAATTATTGACATCCTTCCTAGGCTCCAAGAGAGGATTAGGAAGTGGTAAAAGACAAGAGAGTTTACATCATTGAAAGAGTCTTGAAAGAGTGATACATGAGTGTTGAGTGTATACACTAAGGAGTGGTGAGAAATTCCTTAATATTACTTGATATTTGCTAACCTTGTCTTCTTGTGTAGGTATGACTAGTGGAAGTGAGAGTGATCCTCCCTTTCCAAAGGTTGCCAAACTAATGGTAAATATGCTTAAATACATACAAAGGCTTCAAATTGAAAGTGAAAGGAGATTAAATGAAAAACTTTAAAGAAATGAAAGACATAATAAAGACTTGAACACTAGGATAGATAATTTAGTTAGAAAGCATGATAGAACTTCATCCTCATCTTATGTTAGTGATGAATACTATCATAATACTGATGGTTGAAGACATAGGACAAGAAATAAAAGAGAGGAAATGGAAATGCATGATAAGACGACACATACTAGAGTTGATAGTGGTGTTAGGCCAAGGTATAATGGAGAGGAAAATGAGTTTAGGCATAGGTATTGTAATGCCCTTTTTTATCTATTTGATTCAAGAAAATCTTTTTAGATATTTTATTTTGGGTAAATTTTAGAACTTAATTTGCTAGGGGTTACAATTTGAAAGAAACCTAAATGTCGTCATTATATCCAAGTAACTTGAATTCAATTATACATACTCAATTTAAAATCTTTGTAAAGATCAAACAAAAGCGTAACTATTACATTCCTCAAAATATTTAACCAGTAGATTAAATAAAAGGTAAGTGTAAGTTAATCATCCACATCTAATTTCTCCCAAAATTTCCTAGCCAGAACATTCAAAGGATCTTCTTCCTCAAAGGAATCCTCTCCACCTTCTTGACCATCTACTAGGATTGATCTTGTAGAAGGGTTTTGGCATGGAAGGGATTGAGCGCGTTGAGGAGCTGTTGGAATATTTGGTGGAACATCTATATATCTAGGTAGCTAAGTCTGAGATAACACTACTGGAATATTTATATGATAGAATTTCCATGGGACTACGATGTTTGGAGATCTAAATGCAAATATGACATAGCTCATGAAAGTATGATCTCCACTTGTCAAGTCATGAGTCCATCGACCCTCTAGGGGTATTATTGTCAAGTGGAATAGGGATTAGAACTCACCACCATCTGCATCTAAAATGTTGGGGATTGTAGGAGTGAGTCATCTATCCTTAAGCATACACATACAAGTACATATCATTCTTAGATATCGAATATTCTCATCTCACCACAATGTGCCTAATTAGGGATTCTACTAGTTTTGGGGTCCTTCGTAGCCTCCAATGCTACTATCTCCAAGAAGACTTACACGAGCATATCAACAATTGTCCAAGTTTGCATTTTAGGTTCAACGATTAAGAGTACATATCTTGTCTAGTACTAGGTTTAGGATACTCTCAACTGAATCTTAGTAATGCCCTCTTTGTTAGGGACGCTAAGTCGCTTTCGTGACACCCTTTTCATTCTGAGTTGTTCATAACTGGGCACCTTATCTACCCCGAAGGACTCACCAGTGCCTACATGCATTCCTCAAGTACCTTTTCTGGTCAACCCATGCAATCTCCACACTTATTATAACTTTCTTCCATTCTCACTTGAAATGACCATCCCAAGTCTACTCATTTTTTGTCTGGATAATTTCTCAATTCATTATCTACCTTAGGGTTATTTGTCTAATTTTATTGTCAATTTGAGAAAGTACAACATGGGATAGATTTTCTCTACTATCATGAGAGAAGATAAATTATCATCGTATAACATAAGAATATTCAAAGTCAAAGCTAAACAAAATTTCAAACAATGTGTCAATAATTACATTTAGAAAAAAATGAGAAAAGGGCAAATCTATCTTTGTTGAAATATTTTCATCTTTATTTTCTTTCTTTCATTCTTTTCTTCCATGGCCATATATCTATATATTTTTATCCTCCTAATTCAGTTTATTATAGTTTATCTTAAATTAAATTTGTTTATTTTTCTATTCACACCCTCGTATTTAGTATTCACACCACCTTGTCTTACTCTTTACACTCCTACCTTCACTAAACTCACCCCCTCTCTATTTTACTCTTTACACCCTAACATTACTAACTACAACCCCCTTCATCTCCTTTTTCTTCCTCGGTCACTTAGTTTAGAATTTTCTTTTCCTTTCAAAATTTGTTTTCGAAACTCTGGCAACCAGTCTATTGTGCTTATGTTCCTAACATCTTTATCATACTTTAATTAGCAATTTAAACTACATTTGAAACTATGGGTCCTAGGTATATTCAAGGTGTTGGCAGAGGAAACATAAATTCAAAATTTTCATTCCATAGTTTACCAATTCTATAATTTATAGTTTTTGAGTGTTATCTATGAGTTGGTAACATTATTTTGAGTCTCAATGGATGTTCTACTTTAACTTTATCAACCAATTTCTAACTTTCATTAAGAATTGAGTTTGTTTTATCAAAGCTCATCGTCAAGGTCAGGTTTTGAATTTAGGCTGAATTCTTGTTCATACATGATTCAAAAATGAAATTGGTATATTCTTAAAGCTTCTAACAACAAGAAAATGAAGGAAAAAGGCTCCTCTTACCTATTTCAAACTTTTCTGGTGAAGGATTGATTTTGAGCTTTATTGCTCCGTTTTGGTTAATTCTTGGAGGAAATTGTTGCTAGATGAATTTCGAATGATTTTGAGGATGAAATGGGGCGAATAGGGTTTGATTCATGGAGAAATTTTGAACTTGTTTCCTTCGAGTTATGCATTTTCTTCATCCATGGCAGCTTCATATATATAGGCATTTTGGCTCAATTTTTTGTTTATTTAATACTTAAGGTATGGGCGAACGTAACCGGAATAACAACATGGTCATAGGGTGGTAGGGTGGCGCGTTTGCAGATGGTGGTTCGAGGTTGAAGAAGCTGAGTGAGCAACTTCAATGGTGTTTTCATGTTTTTCTAGTTAGTTTATGTGGATTTGATTTTAATAAATTTTCAGCGATGGACTTACCGGTCAAATGACAATCCCTGCATCTTATTTCCTCTCTGCCTCTAGGTCATGCCCTTCAAACCTATCCCCCACATTTTTCTTACTCCGCTTTTATTTTTTCCATGTTATTTCTCTTTTATACTAATATTTATTTGGTGTCTTAATTTGCATACAAGACACGCATCCGAGGTGGTAGCACATTTTGCTAGTCACATGGGTGTTCTGGGTTGGACTCTGCTCAACTTTCCTTCCCTTTTTCCATTATTTTTCTTATTTTCTTTTTCTTTTTATTTTCTGTTTTAAAATTTAAAATTATTATTTTTGATTTTTGATTTTTCCTAAAAATCTTATAAATTAGTTTATATTTTTCTTCTCTTGTTTCTACATTTTCTTTCACCACATATTTATTTATTTTTAGAAATCTATTTATTTTAATTATTTAGATATTTATATACCTATATCTATTTATTAAAATCTTATTTCTAACTTCTAAAATTTAGATTCTTATCTTCTTATTTGTATCTTTTTTCTTCTTTTATTTCTATTTCATCTAAAATTTATAAATCTATTTTCTATTTCAAAAATCGAAATATTCTTATTTATTTAATTGTTTCTTCCCTATTAAATTTATGTTACTCAAAATCTTTCATCTTTAATATTATCTCTTAAATACTTCTTCACACAAAATTTTAAAATTCTAGACTTTAATTAAATTAGCCTAAAAATATTTTTAGAGTAAAAGATAAATTTCTCATTCATAAATTATATTTTCTAAATATAATTTATTTATTTTAAAGCAAGATGTTACAGGTATGGAAGGGAGGAAAGAGAGGGGAAAGTGAGATATAAGAAAAGTAGAGATGGATGTGAAAGGTCAATTTGGACAACCATGGATAAGAAGCAAAGTTCACTCTCAAAGATTAAATCTAGTTCTACTAAGTGGTATATGTGTGATGGAAGAGGGCACATGACTTATGAATTTCCAAATTGGGAAATAGAAAAAAAAAAAGAGGCATAGAAAAGTAGAGAGGAGTAAAAAAAGAGAAAAAAATTACATGAAAAGGAAATAAGAGAAAAAGAGTTTCAAGAAAAGGAAGTAAGAGAAAAATATTTACAAGAAAAAGAAAAAGAAATGGAAATAATTCAAAAAGAAAGTAAAGAGGAATCCTTAAAAATGGAGTTTCAAAATCTCACTTCTTCTATTCAATTATGTAGGGACTTTAATTCTTCTAATTCAATTAATATTGTATTTAACAAAGTGATTTCTTTTGTTTTGTTAACTAAGGAAGATTTGTGTTTTAAGGAGAAAATGACAAAGCAAATAGAAGGAGAAGTTGAGTTATATGATTATTGCATTCCAGAAGAGAAAAAACTTTTGATTCTTTCCCGATCAACATTTTATGATCTAAATATTGTTTCCATTCAAAGCATTTTGAGTTTGCACAATGATTGTAATTTACACTTGGGTTGGTATTATATGGTTTTAGGAATTTTAAATTGTCATGACATGTATTTATATTGATAATGCTTCATAGTTTCTTTCAGTTTGTATTTGATTCAGGAGGATTGTTGTATAAACATGTACATAATAAGAGATCTTCCTTTTCAAAGGATTTGATTCTTCGTCATAGTAGTTTCTTTCCTTTTACAATGTAAGTTTATAATTGTGTTTTGTTTTCTGTAGGTTTCAAAGTTTGGTATTCGATGACGAATTCTCTTTAATAGGGAAGGAATCATACAAAACTATCTCATGCAGGTACTCCTAGTATTGATTTGAGCTTATCTCATGCAGGTACTCCTAGTATAGATTTGAACCTATGTCATGCAGGTACTCCTAGTATAGATTCGAGGTCGAATCCTCTTCAAGAAGGAGGGGATGGTACAAGTTTGTCTCATAAAGATGAAGACATGGAAGATTGGAAGATTGAAGGTCCTCTTACTAGATCAAGGAAGAGAAGACTTGAAGAGAAGATTGGACTTCTTTTAGACTTCTCTAATTTCAAGCCCATTGGACCATCTGTATGCCCAAGCCCAACATGTACATACTTAGTAGAAGTTCCTTTGTTTTTAAGTCATTGTATCTGGGCTCAATTTACAATAGTTAGTATTTAGATTGTATTTTACTTGGGCTCATATTTGTGCCATTTAGTTTAGGACTCCTTTGTGACCATTCTCGGCCTAGTGAATGAGTTCCTTGCTTGGTGGGCTTCTAAGCCCATTCCATGGACTTTCTATGCCCAACCAGAGGTGCTCCTATATAAGGCGTAAAAGTCTAGTAAGTGCTTAGTTTTCTTAGTTTTAGGAACTACTATATAAGGTGTAAAAGTCAACAATTGGTAAGAACTTTGATGAATGAATGAAACTTGAGTTTTCTCAGTTGTTAAGAGTTTAAATATTCTCTTTAGAAAGTCTAGTAAGAGTGTTAGTGTAACATCTTGTTTTTTACTTTTTATAAATATTAGAATTTATAATTGTGGCAATAAATTATTATAGAATTTAGAATTTTAGGAAGAGATAAATATTAGAATATTGTTAAGAAGAAGAAATTAAAATTAGGTAAGAACTTCGAATAAATTCATGTAGATTTAGAAACTATAAATTAATAAGATAGATTAAGTAGAATAAATTAAAATTAATTAAAGAATAAATAATTAATTTAAAAGAAAATATATTTTAAGAAATTTTTACTAAATATAAACATAAGAAAAGATAAAGAAAT
>JAMLFT010010067.1:0-12160 GCA_026544285.1 Pachyrhizus erosus
AATATAATAAATATTTAAAAAATAAAAATTAATGTTTTAAAAAAATATTCATTAAAATAGCATTTGAAAAAATGTTAAAAATTATTAACAAATATTTATGATTGAGTCAAATTAATTTAAATATTTTTGTTAAAAATGACTTATAGTTTCTGAAAGTTCCTATATTTAATGACAGTCGTTTTAAATTAATTGGCAGAGATTTCATAAATGATATATAATAACTTTGCTTAAATGTAATTATTCTGTTTATTTTTTATAGTTATATTTTTTGCCCCTTTTTATGCTTTAAAGCCAGTAAATGATTCCGCCTATAGATAAAAAGGAAAGAAAGAAAACACTGCGCCTGATTTTGTTGACTGATATTTCTACAATTTATTTTTGGTACACAGTATTCAACGTCAGTTGTTAGTTACTTAGTTGACAATTATACTTGTCCTTTTCTCCCTCTCTCTCTCTCTCTCTCTCTTTTAAAAAAATTACACAATCCACATAATTACACTGCCGGTGGCCGGTGGATCCATGTTATTTATTATTCTAAAAGAAAGTAAATATCTTCTCCTATCAATATTCTATTCCATTTTTCTAAAACGAGTAATTTACTTTAATAATAAAATGACAAACTTTAATTGTTTAATAAGAAAAATAATAATTGATAAGCAAATTATGTTTGTATTATTATATTAACAGTTCATTTTTCAATTGAAAATTTTCAGTTTACCCTTGTTCACTTTAGTGGACAAAATTCCATTACTATTGGCCTATCTATATGGCAATTATATAACATATTTTCAAAAGACAAAAAATGACCAGAAGTTCAGTTATGCACAAATTCAACGTGCTTTTGACATATGAAATGTAAGGGTTGGGTTACCAATAAGTAATTGCTCATATCGTGTTGTCTTAATCAACATGTTTTGAAAGACAAGATAAAAAATTTATAACTATTAATTGAAAATTTAATAAGTACTCATACATATAGAGTAAATTACAAATTATTAAAATTTACTTAATTTATTTAATTAACTTTCATAGTAATATAATTTTGTATTTCAAATTTTTCGGATAAATAACTTACTTAAATATTTATTCATAAGTTTTATTTGTGAAATTTATTAGTATAGGTTAAAAAAGTATTTTACTAAATTTTCTATAAGAAATATTAAAATAAGTTTAAAAAAACTCATAATTTGTTGTAACATTTGCTTCCAAACGTTTTATTCCTTAAAGTCTCATAGTGTTAAATTCAATCAATATCTTTATTCTTTTCTTACTTCTTTTTAACAGGGAGTCAATATCTTTGTTCTTAAACAACACTTCACTTATAAAACTTATTTAAAAGACTAACATCCTTTAACAAATGTTTTTTTTATATAAGTTTGAAGATGAAAATTTTAATCATATACTTAATAATTATCATAATTTATTAATTATCTTACACAATATTAGTTAATGATGATCTTATTTTAGTAAACAATTTGATTATAAGATTAACATTATAGTTGTGTCAAATTTTTGCTTTCAAGAGTATTTGCCTTGTTTGTAATATCTAATAGTGTCTGAATAGATATTTTTATATATTATTTAGTGTTTGAAACAAATGAGACGAAGTTGTTTTAATTTAATTAATAATATTAAATTTAAGTTTTGAATATACGAATACATTAAATATTTTTTTTTTCAAAAATCTTAGCTATTCCACTTAACTTAAATAAAATTATCTTTTTAAAAATATACTTATAGGTAATGTATAAAAAAGTCCCTTTTATCATATAAAATGTATTTCCCGTTTAGAAAAAAAAAATCAAGTGATAAATCATAAAATTGGTTACATCGATTACAGATAGGAATAATCTGTTTTGTTTAGAGCTACACTTTTCTAATAAGAGTATGAAAAAAAAAAAAGATGAGTAAAACTATGAAAATTAAAGTAAATAAGTTAATTTTAATTTATATACAAAGTTGAATTCCTAATTAACCGCAACAAGTTTAAAAATAAATTAATATTGTTAAGGCTTAATTACTAAAATGATTATTTAGTTTATTTAAAACATTTAATTAAATCTTCATATGTTTTGACATTATAATTAGGTTTCTTTGTTTTAAAAATTGTTTCAATGGGGTAGTTTGTCCAATTAAGATTAATTTTTAAAAAACTAATAAAATAAATATGTTAAAAATAAAAAAAATTTAAACAAAGTGGTGGTTAAAAAACGCCACTATATGTTGAATATGCTGGTTTCAAAACTTATTTGGCACATGAATCGAAATTACAACTCAATGGTTATGAAAAGCAACATGCCACCAAGTCCTTAAGCGCTTTTAGCTCAACTTCCTCGTCTCTAAACACGAAAGCTTCCTCCCATTCCTCTGCAACAACCACTTTGTTGACCTGAAAAATCCAACAAGGCCAACTTCAACTCCCTATTCCATTTTGTGTGTTATCCTTCAACGCAAATGGTGGATCAGTGAACCAATTTCCAATTTTAATTGAATGATTTAGATTAGTTGGTAATAGTTTGCATAAACAGGTTGTGGAAGAGAACAAGACTATTGTTAAGGAGGAAAACAGGGTGACTCTCTGCACTCTGGATCTTTGAGAACGCGGAAGAGTTCGCAATGCAACTGTTGTTGCTCTGCCTGCATCTACAGTCATCGCCACAAACCCCCCCCCCCCTTTTCTACTGTCACAGTTGTCTTCATTCCCCTTGGTGGCACAGGAGACATTAGACATTAAATATAAGGGTGCTTCAAAATTGTCATTTTTTTCAAATTTTATTTTTAAATTATATTATAAATTTATTATATATTTTTAAATTAAAAATAATAAAAAATATAAATGATAGTTAAAACTACTACTATTTGTAAATGAAAATTGTCAAAATTCACAACTCAACCACATGAGTCTTAGTTGGATAGAAAAAGTTCAATTGAAACAATTTAAAAAATAAGGAAATCTAATTGTAGTTTCAAAAAATAAGAAGATTTAATTGAGTATTTTAAATAATGTAGGGGATTATTTTAGTAATTAAGTTTATTGTTAAATTTGATGGGCTAATTACTTTTTTTCATTTTCATATAAAATACATCATGCAATTAAGGTTATGTATAAATTAAAATATTTTAGAAAAAATTTAGTTCAATTTAAATTATTTTTATAAAGTGATTTGATTCAATTTTTTTTAATTGATTTGGTTCAATTTTCTTTTAGACACTTATGTATGATTTAATTTTTCAAAAAATAAACTGAATTGAATTATTTTATAAAAATAATAAATCCATATTTCATTCTTATTATTTTATAATTACGTAATTTTAGTTTCACAAAAAATTTTAAATCTCCATATTTTAAAATTTAATAATTTTAGTTTATTATTAATTTATTATCAATTTTTTAATAAAAATTAATGATATAACACGTTTGTAATAACATGACACTTTAATGTGATAGTGTAATATATAGACTAACATAACATTAATAATATGTTAACATAACATTAATTACGTACTGATATAACATGTTAATATGTTGTTATTAATACATTTTTGTATACTACTCATTTTTCATAAAATGACTTCATCCATATTAAACTTAAATAATTCATGAAAAAAATAAATAACTGATAAGTTGAAATTAAACATTTTGTATAAAATTATAACTACATATTTGAATTTAAGTTAAAAAAATGAATTAACTACATATTTGAATTAAAGTTAAAAAAATCCAAAAGTTCTTTTACTCTAAATTTTTTTCTTTCTTCTTTTAGTGTATTGAAATTTATAGAAGTACTTTTTAAATTTTACTTCCTCTGTCCCATTTTAATTATTGAATAAGATAAAAAAATATTTTAAAATGATTGTCATTTTATCATTTTAAAATTAATTAATTAAAATAAAAAAAATAATTTATTTCAATTTCAAATAATATTATCATCTTATATGATATTCAATAAAATTAATTAAAATTAAGATTAATTTAATAAAATTATTATTTTCTTTTATCTATTGAATAAGTTTTTTTAATTTTTAAAAAAATAATTAGAACAACAATTAAAATGAGAATAATTCAAAGGTAGTCTTCAAGAACACAATTTTAAATAAAAATTACAAGTTCAAACTTATATGAATAATGTACAATAAAATTACACATTTCTTAGAAAATTTAATTAAATTCATATAATAGTTATGATTTTCTATAAAAGAATTTCATGCAATAGTTACGATTTTAGAAATATTTTATTTAATTATAAATGATTTTGCATTAATTTCCTTAAAATTAAACAATATACAACACATGTATACAAACATTCAATTTAATTGTCAATCTTGTAAAAACCTCAGTGTATTAAAAAAATATTTAACATCACATGCCATGGTAATATTTTAAGCAGAATTGCTTATAGTGTGCCATTTAAAAAAATCAAGAACATGTGACTTGAGACAGAAACTTGAATTACCACACATAAAAAAAAAAGTCCATTCTCATCTGTTCACGGTGGTGGCAATGGCGTTGAAGTTTGGAACATAAGATCCCATTCAAACTACTAAATCCTCTTATGAATAACCACACCAACTTCCAAATAGACTAATTTGATTTAATAATATAAGAAAAAAAAAAAAAAAGAGAACAACTTTTCCAAACGGACAAAGAAATTACTTATATTACGGAAGTATAGGCTCTGCAACATTTAATCGCTTTACTGAAAATAAAGTAATTGACCCGATGATTAGATTAGATTAGATTAGATTAGATTAGATTAGATTAGAAGGCAATTTATTAATTAATGGAGGAAAGAAGGGAGGGAAAAGGAGAAAATATTGTTGACATAATTTCCCATTATTATTAATTAATTGAAACCTTGGGCTCTAGCTCTAGCAAGAAGATTGAGATTAGTTTAATTTAGTTTGAAAGTTTGAATGATGTGAGAGAGAAACGACAGCGTTTGGCACTTCTCCCCTACATCATCTGTGAAAGCAAAAAGAAAGAAAGAAAGCCCAAAGCATATTAGATTAGATTCTGGTTTGGTATTGTTTGGTTTGGGTTCCCTACTCTACAGTCTCTTTCTTTCTTTTCTTCCTTCTATTTATTTCCATCTCAGTCCTTTCTCTCTCTCTTGACACTCACTGTGATGCCAGAGACACTCCACTTTCTTCTATTCTCTTCTTTCTCAAACGACTCAGGGATCATATCAAGGGCTTTTTTGTAATTTTACTCTCCATGGTCACATCCACTCACTTGAACACCACCAACGACACTCACTTCGTCGCCGGCGCCGCCGGGTTTCTCTCTATGGCCGCGGCGGCGGCGGCCACTCCGCGACTCCTCTTCACGGCCCTCGCCGGCCTTGCTATTGTCGCCACCCTCTTCTGCGGTGCCAGTAGGTAAAAACCTAAGACCTCTCGAATGAATGAGTTAGAGAGAGCGTCGTCAAAATCGCAATCGCAAAAACCCTAGCTAGAGGATACCGTTTTCGAATCCGATTTTGTTACACTTAAAAGGGGAAAACAAAACGGAAAAAAAATTAAGTGTATATAGAAGGAAGTTATAGATGAATCCCCTTAGACGAAGTCACAATTCGCAATCGTCGTCTTCGAATTCTTCTCCTTCATCGTCGTCGTCGCAATCGTCGTCGTCTTCCTCCTCCTCCTCGTGGATCCATTTGCGATCGGTTCTATTCGTTGTCACTTCTTCCTCACCAGCTTCTTGTTCGTCCTCTGATCGGTGAGTTCTTCTTCCATTCTCTTGCTCTCTGTTCATTTTTTTTAACTTTTTTTATTCAGCGCTGAGATTTCTATTACTTTTGTGTTTATTTCGTGCCAGATCTCCACTTCTGCGCATTCCCAGTGTTGCTATCCGTGTCCGCTTAGGTTGATCAACTTGTGTGTGTTGCGTTTCTGTTTTGGGTCTCTTTGTTCGGCAGCATTTCCGTCTGATTGTGTGTTTCGCTGGTTGAATCGTTGATTTGTTGGAATTGCAATGTTTTTCATAATGAAAATAAAAAAATTCTCGATTTGTCTGTGAGAGGAAAAGGAGGGTTGAGGACTACGAGGTAGTGGGAGTGAGACAGATCTGTCTTTTGATTTTGGTGGGGAATTTTGTTTTTTTGTGTGGGAGATTTCTTTAATCTGAAGTTCCTTTCCTA
Organism: Pachyrhizus erosus; assembly: GCA_026544285.1. Taxonomy (NCBI): domain Eukaryota; kingdom Viridiplantae; phylum Streptophyta; class Magnoliopsida; order Fabales; family Fabaceae; genus Pachyrhizus; species Pachyrhizus erosus. Next base: position 6,141 of record JAMLFT010010067.1, read on the forward strand.
TTGCCTCGAACTATTTATCCTCTTATTCCTTTTCTCATGTCAAATCAATAGCGGGTGAAAAAACCTAACTAAATGGTGATCCTGATCAGACATCAAAACCCCGTTTGTCTTTGGTGTTTCTTCCTCAGCTATAAAGCGAGATCTGTACTAGAGTATGTTTAGTGAGTGTGTTCATTTGGAGACTGAAAATATATTTTTTCTGAACCTAATTAAATTTTCGGTGTCTAAGAAGATTTAAGAAAGTATATTTATAGTAATTGTCTGTCAATCAACCTGCTGCCTCAACGATTTCAACTTTGAAGCTTTAATCTATATATATTATCTGAGTGGTGTCGATGTGTTCAACTCCTCAAGGACAGGTTTTTTTTATGTTATCTTCGTTATTTTTTTTAAATCCCATGCCCATAAATTTTACTTCTTCAGTTCTAAGGTTAACAAATTTAAACTGACAACGGTGATGCTGTAATCTCATTGGAATTTGAAATCAACTGTTTTTATTTTTTTCAAGGCCGTGTAGTGTAAATTTAGCAGTACACAAATCAACAAACCTGTAATAGTATTGAAGTCAGTGATGAACTTCACATTGGACAAGAACTCCATTATTGATAAAATTCATTAAGTAAACTCTGATTTCTCAAACTTGGTATAATTCATTTTCATAAGTAAATTTTTTGCTGCTTATTGCAATATCAAGTTATTAATTATAAAGTTGATGTCTTCTAGCACTGGTGAACAAATAAGTTAGTTCTACATTTTACACCAGAATCCAAAAAGCAGTAACGAAATGAAAATGTAAGAAATTTGTGACAGAATGTCATGCACAGTTTTGTAATTTTAAATTACTAAAACTTGTATTTGCTTGCTCAATTTTTTTCCATGTGGAAAGAAGAAAGGTGCAATCGTCATGAAAAAATGTATCTGTTATACTGCAGTACTGTGATTTGATTTTCATCTGAAAGAATATATTTTTCTGTTTACCTTTTCTTTCCCCTAAATTTCTTAAATGAATGCTGCCCATTCGCTGTTCTAAAATTGACATACTAGCAGTAATATTGAATAATTCCTTTTGGCAAAATTTCAGGGGTCGTCTTAAATCACCATGGTCACGCAGGAAAAGAAAACATGTCCTTCGAGCTCAGCAATGGAAAAGCTTGTTCACCCAAGATGGGAGAATACGGGATGGTGGAATTAAGTTCTTGAAAAGAGTTCGCAGTGGAGTAAGTTTACTAATCTGATTATCTAGATTTTAAATTTGTGATTTTGATGTTTCACTTTGAAATTGATTTCATTATAAATATCTGATGCAGGGTGTTGATTCTAGTATCAGAGCTGAAGTTTGGCCATTCCTACTTGGAGTGTAAGCATGTTATGTGTTTTCTTTCATTTGTAAATGATGTTTACTATTTATTTTCATACATATTTGGGATCTAGGACATATGGGTTATGGAAACTTTTGACAGACTGGAGATATGGACTGGACATACAGTTAGTTGGGGCAATTTGAAGTGCCTTTCTCCTTTTGAAATTTTAGTGCTTTTGCTGCATTACTTCGTTGGGAAGAACCTTAATCATCTTTCCTTTATAAATTATAACAGCTCAAACTTGATTCTTTGCTTCATGTTATGTATTTAGAATGATATTGATTACCTTCTCCCTTATTTATGTCATGTGAATTCTTTTCCCATTCTTTTCTACACGTATCCATTTATATAGATAATCTTCTCAACAGTTACTGATTACATATTCAATCATACAGCTATGACTTGGACAGTACCAAAGAAGAAAGAGATACTATAAGAACTCAAAATAGGTAAGCATATATATGTGATCCCCAAATTCATGCATGATCCATCATGTTTCTCCAGCATTTAAAACTATATTTTGTGTGTACTTCCCTTGTCTGTTTGTTGAGTTTAACATAATGTTGCTTTTATGCTAAATCTTTAAATGCAGAAAGCAGTATGAGAAACTCCGCAGACAATGCCGCCAACTGCTAAAGCACAGCAATGGGAGCTTTAAGTTAAATGAAATAGGTGAAATTAGCTATGAAGGAGATGGTGGAAGTTTTATTCAAGATTATGGTTCTCCTAGTTCTGAAGATGCAACAAGTGCTAGAGAATCTCTTTCTAGTGAGGAACGGAGCCCGGATGCTGAATATTCAGATGATCCATCTAGTGCCCTGTTGGAAGGAGATGATGCTCCAAACATCAGCAATGCTGATGCCTCTGCACTGGATACCGATTCCACTGATTCAGACTCCTCAGAAGGTCCTGAGATAATTCAGACATTTCCTTCTGATGATGGCCAGGAAGAGAACAATTCCAAGACAACTCCCAAGGATAATTCTTCTCCCTCCCTAATGAAAGTTCCATCAAAACAATGGACTAATGAAGATTTTGCCACATGGCAAAGGATCATCCGTCTTGATGCAGTACGGGCGAATGCAGAATGGATGCCATATTCCCCTTCTCACGCTGTTGTACCAGACAGTAGGGCATATCGTTCTGCTGAGGCTGTTGGGTTGAAGGATTATGGTCACCTAGACGCCAGCAGAATCTTTCATGCTGCTCGACTAGTTGCTATTCTTGAAGCATATGCTATATATGACCCTGAAATTGGCTACTGCCAGGGTATGAGTGATCTGCTATCTCCTATAGTTAGTGTTATACCCGAAGATCATGAGGCTTTCTGGTGCTTTGTTGGATTCATGAAAAAGGCTCGGCAAAATTTCAGGCTTGATGAGGTGGGCATTAGGAGGCAACTTGATATAGTTGCAAAGATTATCAAGTTCAAGGATGGCCACCTGTTTAGGCATTTGCAGAAGCTCCAGGCTGAGGATTGCTTTTTTGTGTATAGGATGGTGTTGGTAATGTTTAGAAGGGAGTTGACATTTGAACAGACTCTTTGCCTATGGGAAGTAATGTGGGCTGATCAAGCAGCAATCAGAGCTGGTATTGGGAAATCTGCATGGAGCAGAATTAGGCAGCGAGCTCCACCAACAGACGATTTATTGCTTTATGCAATAGCAGCTTCAGTTTTACAGAGGAGGAAATTAATTACTGAGAAGTATAGCAGCATGGACGAGATCCTCAAGGAATGCAATGGCATGGCTGGACACCTGGATGTTTGGAAGCTGCTGGATGATGCACATAACTTGGTGGTCACCCTTCATGACAAAATGAAAATAGAGACATCATTCCGATGACTGCAGTTGATACTTAAACAAAGATCTTTGCTTTCAAGCTGCCAGATTTCTCCTCCGCATCTAAAATTTCTGCAAAATGTCGAGTTTATATTACAAGCCTTGCTTATTTCCGAGACTCTGATTTCAACAATGTTGGCTAATGTGGGGATTGAAGTTGGTTAGGTTAGATTTAGATGGCATCGCTGCTTGCTTGCTGAAACTTGCCACTGCATATTCACGAGGCTCTAGTTTCGATAATGTTGCCTTAATGTGGGCATTGAAGTTGGCTAGATTTAGATGGCATCCCTTTTTTTTTTTACCTCTTATTTTATTTTATTTTTCACGCTGGCTCCATCCTTTTCTTTTCTTTTTTAATTCTGATTTGGGACACATCTCGGAGCACCTTTGCGAAAAGCAGGAGTGGTAGGTGCATGTAACCGTTAGAAGAGGCCGAGATATTGTTGACAATTATGAATGTTGTCCTTTTTGACTGAATCTGAACTCATGAGTCCTTTTGACTCTTTTAACTACTGACCAAGTTGCATATCATGTGAGTTTGAGGGATGTCTTCGGTATATTTAGTTGCTTGAGGGGTACTGGTTAAGCGCTGTATACTTATTGGCATCATAAATTGAACACGTAGCTTTACTCAACAGGCCTAATACTTCACCGTAATGTAAGGTCGACCCACATCTTTGTTATTTCCTCTCTTTTTTGTGCAATCTTATTATATATTGAAATAAAAGAGATTGAAACGCATTTGAGATTAAATAATACCTGTATGTTAAAAAATAATAAGAATATTAAATTTAAGAAATAAGCATACTTTTTTTTGTCAATTTTATGATTTATAAATGAATAGTATATAAAATCTCTAATACAAATAACTCATCTCTAAATCCCTGATCTTTCGATTAAATCCAACTAATTTTAGAATTTAATCACCACACATGTAAAAAGAAAAAAGGGGCATTTGTGAATCTATAATCATTTCCATTTCTTAACCTTCCTTAAACAAAAGACCTTCTTTGCCTTTTTCATTACAAGGAAACATAGCGGCGAGGAAACATAATGTCCATGAGCACCATATCCATGAAATAGGATAACTTACTATTTTTTAAATCAACAACTATCCCAAGTAAGGCAATCCTTGTCATCAAACTCCATGACTCATTATCAGTTGTAACCTTTTTAATGAAATCAAATTTGGGGTCACTTGACACTAGGATTAGAAGGTGGAAAACCAATTTGAAAAACAACAATAACCGATAAATTACATGATTGTAATAATTTGGTTTCAAAAAGTCAAGATATTCTCCAACAATTAAAGGAGTCTAATTTAATTGGTTAAGTAGTGTGTGTGAGTTGTTGTAAATCTTTTAGTATCTAAGTTCAATTTTTTTTACAAATAAAAAATAAATATTGATATATCCATTTAACAACCACCTTTTTCATTGCTTCAATGTCACTCTTCACCTATATAAGGTGATATTGCTTCCAAAAAAAAAGGTGTGTCCTCAATTTGAGTCTCATTCTCTAAATTACTATATTGATTTAAGTATTGAAATATCTCGTAGATAATTAACACTATGACATCCTCCATTGTAATCCATCATTAGTCTCTCTTACTCATTGCCTTTGAAAAAAATCCAATGAAACTCTATTTGTTTCTCATTGTATTTATAACATCTCATTATGTTTTAATGAACAAAATCAATACTATTTTAATAAAGATTAAATAAACTAACTTTATTATCAATTCAATACACTAAATAATATTTATTGTAATGATTTAGTAATTTTACTTTTTAAAAATCCTAAAAAAAAAAATCAAATGAGATTATAGTTTTAATAAATTATTCCAATTAGTTTAAAAATATCTCATCTTAAAATTCATTCTTGACCTAGATATAAGTTGGATTGCTCTTAATGAACTATGGAATTAATATACTTTATAAATTTCTTAAAATAAAGTATGATTGTGTAATCATACTAAGAGATGTTAGAAAAGAAAAAGAGAATCTTAGAGTTTTAGGTTTTATTAATGTGACTTGGTAATGCATTTGGTTTAAAGAAAATATTTGAGTCCTTTTATTTTTCCTTCTTTCTAAATATTTTAATCAAGTAAAATAAAAAAAAAGTTTCTCCTTTCTTTTATTTCCCTCTAGCTAACACACTATAAGAGCAAAAGTTGAGAAAACTTTTTGAACATTTTCTTACCTAAATGTTTAAGCATGCTGGAAAGTAAATTCTAGAACGTGTTAAAATTTTAGAGTAAAATATGTTTTTGATTTATTTAAAATTTTTAAAGTTCATATTTAGTTCTTTTAAAAGTTCTTGTCTATTTTCATCTCTCTTATTTTGAAATGTCTATTTTTCGTTTCAAACACTATCTAAATAACTTTTCATCCTTTTATAAAAGCACTTGGACAATTAATCATTTTGATCTTAAAAGTATGAGTCATTGACAATTTAGCCTTTAAAAAACGAAAATTATTAATTTAATCTTTAAATGTGAACAAAAAAGTGTAACACTTTATCTTGACATGAAATTTTTGTGAGACTATTCTGTCATTAAGTTGTAATGTTTAAGAACTAAAAATTAAGTTATAATGTTCAAGACCTAAAATATCGTACTATTTTTAGATTCAAGGATTATATTGATAAATTTTTTTTAAAGACTAAATTATCAGTATCTCATACTTTTAAAGTCTAAAATAATAATTTATCTTAAAGCATTTTGAAGAATCATAAGTGTTGTATTTTAAATTTAAAAAAAAATAAACATGTTAAAATTAGAAAGACGAAAAATAAATAAACTTTTTAACTAAAATTA
>JAMLFT010010068.1:0-12160 GCA_026544285.1 Pachyrhizus erosus
CTAAAATGTTATTAAATCATAATAATAATAATAATAATAATAATAATAATAATAATAATAATAATAATGGTTTTGATCCTAAATTTTGATGAATTTTCACTTTTAATTTCTAAATAAAAATTGATTGGTCTTAGTAATTGATATTTTTATTCGTTAATAATTTTAATCTTTGTTATCAAATATTGATGTTAAACGATGATAAAAAATTATTTATTATTATTATGTATGTTTTGTGACGGTTAAATTTTGTGTGGTTAAAAACTATAAAAAAAAAATACTTGATTAAAATATGTAAATATATATTAAATAATTTTCAGCATTTTTTAACTATAATAAATTATTTTTTTTTGTTAAAATATATTCTCCAAAACATATGTTTTTGACAATTATTAAAATTTCTTAAGGTTTATAAATTAATTTGATTTTAGATCCTATTTATTTTATTAAAAAAATATAATAATTAACTTAAGATTAATAAAATTATTAAAATTAAAAAAATTATTTCAAAAATAAATTTATGACCAAATTTATAACGTAATGTAAAAATAACTATTTTTTATTTTTATTTTGATGTATTCTTAACATTCAATTTTTAAATGAATTTATTGAAATTTACACAAATTTAATTAAACATTATTTGATGGTTTAAAATCACCAGAAAACATAATATAATATAATAAGAGGAAGAGCAATTTTTGGTAATTAAAACCATTATAAACTATTTAATATATTTACACATTTTAGTCAACTTTTTTTAGCAATTCAAAAATCACTAGTAACTTAACTGGCAGAAAACGTAATACAATAATAACAATAAAAATAACACCACATTAATATTTGACACCAAGGACCAACATAATTGACAAATAAAAACATTAAAAATTAAGACCAATCAATTTTTTATTTAGAGACTAAAAGTGAAAATTAAAAAAAGTTTAGGAACCAAAACATAATTAACCCTAATAATAATAAAGCGAGTTTAAAAAATATGATTACAAGTCAGTGATATAGATTCAAAAGAAGAAAGATAAAAAAATTCAAAAGAAAATAATGAGATAAATGAAATTAAATAAATGAGTATTGTAAAGAATGAATCTAGGATGAGCAAATCTATAATTTAAGTGTTGTAATCATCAATAATTTAGTCATTTTATTAAATACTTAACCATTTTACTGTAGAGGATCTATACTCACATTTCAATCATCTTTTAATTTTTTTTATCAACATTTTTAATTCATCATATTTTTATTTTTAGTCTATTGTTTATTTTTATTATTTAAAATTAATCTCAAACATAAAATAAATGAGAGACTAAAAATGAATAAAACATATTCTAATTTTGAGTAGCAAAAATAAATGAGGGACTAAAATGAAAACAAATTGGATGGATTAAAAATACTGACAAAAAAATTAATGAAAAATTAAAAGTTGTCAAAAAATTAAAAGATTAAAATTTAAAATTTTAAAAATTAAGATACTAAAAGTTTAATTAACTCTTTATTTTATTCATTTTATTTTTTTTATTAAAATTTAATCTTTAATGTGAAACACGTTATATAATTAACATTTATGGGTTGCATGGGGTGGGACAATAGTTTACTAAATACTAAAGCCACGACTCTTCTATGCATTCTAGAAAATATGTCATTTTCATTTGTAAAACAAGATGGTGAACCAGAACATAAAAAATAAATTATTGATTCATTGTTGTTAATTTGATTTCTCCTTTTTATTTCATGTGCTAGGACTATTTATGGATCTCTCTTTTTTAAAGAAACTTTTGTAATGTCCCTTTTTTGTTTATCTAATTTAATAAAATTTTAATTTCTACCAAGTATTTTTATTTTCAATTGTATTTAACAAGATAGAATTTAAAACACTAGATGTTAGGAAGTTACAATTTAAGGACATTGAACTATCATCACATAATATTAAAGCTTTGGTTGGAAATATATTGATATGATTAAGATTACAATGTTGTATAATGAGTCTCAAAATATTAAATAATTTTACATCTTTCCAAAATAGGAAAATATTAGTCAACTAAGTATTATCTAAACTCATAATTTTTTTCTGTGATTCTCAATCAGAACATTCAGAGGGGTCTTCTTTCTCTAAAGTTTCTTTTTCTTCTTCTAGATTATGAACTTTATTTTGGACTGACCTTGTTGAAAGATTTGGATTTGAAGGAGGACGTGAGCATTTGGGAGCTAATTAGGGTTTCTAAACATTTAGGGCTCTTTGTAGCCTCCAATACTCCTATCAGTTGCATAAGTCATAAGGATTCATTTACTATCAATAGAGACAATGAATACATGTAAACATCATCATATAACATAAAAATAATGATATCACTAATTAAAAAAAAAATTCAGGCAATATAATAGTATTCATAAACATAGTTACAAGAAAAAGATAAAATCGTCATTTTTACAAATTTTGTTATATTTCTTTTACTTTTCCTCTACTTTCTCTCTTCACTTTCTCTTTCCTCTTTCTTTCTCTCTCCTTTTTCTCTCTCTACTTTCTTTCTCCTCTTTCTTCCTCTTTCATTTTTTTCTTTCTCCACCCCCTTTTATGCTATTCTCATCCCTCGTCATCTTCTTTCGTCACCCCCTCTTTTACGTTATTCTCACCCCCTCGTCATCTCCTTTTCTCACCCCCCCTTTCTGTTATTCTCACCCCTTCCTCACCTTCTTTTCTCACTCCCATTTCTTGCTATTCTCTCCCACCTCATCATCTTCTTCCCCAACTTCTATTTTTATTTTGATTTTTTCTTAATTTCCACTATTCTAGGTCATTATTGATTCATTACCTTCTAGAAAGTGTTTCCATTTCGAAACAAAGCCTAACTATCATTTATATCAAGAATTCTTATGTGTTGTATGACAGAACGTCAATGATGGCTAGAGAGATTTTCAAATTTGTAATTTGCCTAATTTGTGATTGTTTTGAACGACTTAAGGTGCTAAAATGTTATTAACATAGTTAGAAATGAATTTGCAAAAAGAAAATGAAGAATAAATCATTCCTCCTACCTTAAATACGATTTTCCAGCTAGTTAGGATTGGTTTTTCGGTGAAGCTCCGGCGTACCTATTAATTTCTTATTCTTTCCTCCTTTTTCGAAATTGATTGGATCAAAATGTGGTAAAGATCAAGACGAAACTATCATTGAAGAGAAACTAAGAAAAATAACTTGAATTCATGCCAAATTTGGTTGAATGATTTTTTTGTTCTTCATCCTCTTTGTCTCTAATTTCCTCCTCTTTTATGGAGTTCTTACCGCCCCTGCTTCGATTATTTTATTCATAGGTCATGGGTGAAATTGTCTAGCTCAAGAGTAGGGTGGCAAGGCGTAGGACGACGATTTGGCGAGGAGGCAGCTCGAGGAGGAAGAAGCATACTTAGTTGCTTCCATGGTGATTTGAAGGTTTTTAATAAGTTAAATAAAACTTAAAACGTTAGGATATCACTAAATGCGTCATGCTGGTTAAGACACTGAGTCCAAGCGTCAGGTCCTTGCCTTCGAGTCCCTCCAGGCACCTTTTTTTCTCTCTATTTTTCTAATTTTCTTAAAAACGCAACGCTTAGCATATAGTTTTTTTGTTTACTTAACATTGATGGGCTTCAACCCAAATGGCTTCAGGGCCTCTCTTCCCTCTACCAGTGACTAGGTTTCGAACCCCAACCTTGTTTTTCTTATTTTTTATTTTATTTTTTCATCTTTTTATTTTCTTTTATATTTTAAAAGTTAATATTTTTAATTTCTAATTTTTTTCTAAAAACTCTATAAATTCATTTATACTTTTCTCTTCCTTTTCTTATATTTTTTTCTCACCAAAATGTTTATATTTTTTTTATAAAACTCCATTTATTTTAATTACATATATTTTATTATTCATAAAATTATGTTTCTAAAACTCATATTATATCTTTAAATTTTTATTTTCTTATTTCTATTCTTTTTCTTCTATTTTATTTTTATAATTTCTAAATTTATTTCATAACTTCTATTTTAAATTTATTTCTAAATTCAGATTATATATATTTATATTTATTCTTTTATTTTTCAATCTACTTAAAACTATTTTTCTTAAAATCATTAATCTGAAATAATTATATTCTCATCAATCTCAATTTTATTTATATTATTTCCTAAATTTCAATAATTCTTCTAAATTTAAATTCTAAATTTTAGTTGAACTAAAATATCTCAAAATAAATTTAAAATTTCTATCTCAGGACTATTTTTCTTAATATATTTTTATTTATTTAAAACAGGATGTTACAATTTTTGCAATAATTTTATTTTATTTTAAGTTACCAAATGCCTAAAATTAACCATAATTCTTGTAGTTTTAATAAAAATTCATAATTTCTTTCTTTGAGGGTAATTGATGATCACGGTATTAAGTGTGATACAATGGAGGGTTATGCTTCAATTTATTTCCTTTAGCCTTACAATGAAACAAATGTTAGTGAATTTTTTTATCCAAAGTTTTAAGCATTATGAGTATTTAAGCAAAATAAACTAAAAATGTCATCTTTTTTCCTCCTTGCCTTCTCAATTTTGTGCACCTAAACAAGAAGGTCCTTGCTTTAAATTATAACCTATTTTATACCATAAGAGGAAAAATGAGAAAAAAAAAGATAAAACTTGGTCCCTTGTGTATGTATGTGTTATGACTAGGGTTAGTGAAAATGAAGAAAGATTCTAAATTCTCTTTTTTTTTTTTAAATTCTCTTTTACCAATTTGGTGTATGAAGAAAAAAATGAACTTTTGTCATTAGAAATGTGTGTTAGTGAATAGACCCAACATATAATGAAGCTAGACCCAAGTGTGATACTAACAAACCCACTTGGTGGAAAGATTATTATCATTAGTTTGGGCCTTAGTAATATAGGAGTTATTGTGCTATGTGAGGTTTATTTTACTTTTCCTTAAAAGCCTAGTGACACTTGTAGACTAAAGCTATTTAAGTAGAGTAAATTCCCTATCATAGGATAATGAATGACCTTTTCTCTTATATTTTATTGTTATTTTGGTAGTCTTTGTAGCTTTTATAACCCTAACTGTCACAACATGATTTTCTTATTAACAAATTGGTGCTTTTATCTCTTGTTACCATGCTTCCTAAGCCATCCTTTAAGGAGGTAGATGATGCTTTCCAAGTTATCAATGATAAATTGGCAATCAAGAAAACACAATTTGAGAACCACCAATGAGTCCAAGATAAATTGTCACCAATTATTTCAATAGGGCATGGATTCCCATCATGAGGCATTCCAAGTTGCTATTCAGTTGGAGCACATGTCCTCTTTCTCCATTGCTCAACAACAATCGTTGACTACTACTTCTAGTATCATTATTTCTCAATCACCTATTTCATCTCCTTTAGGTTTTATGCATGTACCAACATCTCCCAATTTTACCCCTCTTTACACCACGTCCTATTATTAATCCCAATTTTCCAACCCATATGTTTAGCACCCTTACCTTTTTTTAGTACTTCCAATTTTTCCCTTCAACTCCTTTTTTCTCTCTCCTCATACAACTTTAGGTTCCAATATCAGCCCCATAGTCACCCCCACCATGTATCCCCTTTGAAGGCACAAAACCCCTTTACTGACTTTTTCAAGTAGAACAAAATTTCCTATTTTATCAAGTTCAATATGAACAACGAGTACCCATGGTTGTGTTTTACATGAAGGGTGACGCCCTAAGTTGCTTCAAGTGGATGTTCCACAACAACCAACTAACATTGGTTTTCTTTTACAAGGGCACTTGAGTTGGGTTTTGGACCATCCTTTTATGCGAATCACCAAGTGACATTATTCAAGCTATATCAAACAAGGACTATTTTTTAATATCAAACTAAGTTTGAAAAACCCTTTAATAAAATTAATGGCTTAACTTCAAATACTTTACTAAACTTTTTTTTTTATCTGATTTATCATTAGAAATTCAATGGGAGTAAACCATTTTACATGTTTCCTCCATTTCACAATCCATTGCCCTCTCCAAGCTTATTGAGGAGGAAATTAGAGATTCCAAGTTTAAACAATACCACCATTACCAAAACACCACACCTTCATCTTCACATATTCCACCCAAAAGCTAACCTTATGCTCTTATAACCTTTAACCTTTCCTCTTTATTAGTTAAGTGTTTTACATATGCTTACATGCAAGAACGTAAGGCTCAAGGTTTTTGTTATTATTGTGAGGAAAAGTTTATTCCAAGTCATGTGTGTACCAAGGGTCATTTTCTCATCTTATTTGATGACGATGAAGAGATTGTTTCTATCTTATTATGCAAATCATCTTGAAAAAAGTTGACTCCATCCATTTTCACTTGTCTCCCCAAGCACTCATAGGTCACTCCTCAACTAAGTCACTGATATTTCATGGTATAATTCATGGTTTATATGTCACAATCCTAGTTTACACAGGCATTTCTAATAATATCCATCAACCTAGAATTGCCTTTCACCTATAGTTATGCATCATTGCCTCACCTAACCTTTTAGTTATGGTTGACAATGATAACTACATTCATTGTACTAGGTTTTGCACTAAAGCACCCATCTTTTTATAAGCCCATTCATTTTCCATTCTTTTACATCTTCTACCAATTGAATGAGCATATATAGTCTTGGGCCTTAATTGGCTCTTCATACTAGGCAAAACTTTTGCTAACTATTTTATACCCAATTTTTCATTCAATCACAATGCCTTAACCATCACCATTCATGGCCAAACTAAAACTCCCCACTCCTTTCACTTATCATCACATTTGTTAGATGTTACACACTAACTATATTTCATCCTTTCTTTTACTTTCCTTTCAAGCTTATACAATCCTCTTGACAAGTAATCCTTTTTTCCTACAATTACCCCATTTGAGTCCATTATTCCAAATTTTCCATTCAAAATAAAAATTTGTATTATGTTCTATCCTACCTTTTTGTAAACCCAACATGGTCTTCCACCTTTTCATGCCTATAACCATCATATTCTATTAATTCCCAATACAACCCTAGTTAATGTCAAACCCTACATGTACCTTTACTCACAAAAAGAGGTTATGGCCTCCATTATATAAGAAATGCTTTAGGATAGTATCATTATTCCAAGCCATAGTCCTTATTCATCCTCTATTTTGTTGGTTAAGAAAATGGATTAAACTTGAAAATTTTCTATGGACTATAAAGTCCTTAATGTTTTAATAGTAAAAGATTGTTTCCTCATCTTTATTGTGGACGAATTGTTAGAGAATTGGACAATGCCACAATTTTTACAAAAATATATCTTTGTTCAGGGTACAACTAAATACTTATTGGACCTAAAGATACCACAAAAAAAAAACATTCAAAATATGGGATGGTCACTATGAATTCCTCGTAATGCCCTTTTGCCTCATAAATTCTCCTTCAACATTTCAATCTACCATGAACAATTCACTTCGTCCCTACCTATGGCAATTTGTTTTAGTTTTTTTTAATGACGTCTTAATTTATAGTTCTACCTATGTTAATAATTTGGTTAATTTAAAATTGGTTTTTGATTTATTTGTCTCTAACCATTTCTTTGCTAAATTAACTAAATGTGTGTTTGTTATTGACATTGTAAATTATTTGGGACATGTCATTTTGGCTAAAGGTGTTTCTCCTAACCTTGTGAAATTGGAAGCAATTTTAAAATGGTCATAACCACATACTTTCACGTCCCTTAGAGAATTTCTTAGTTTTACCGATTTTTAAAAACATTTTGTTTGTAATTACATCGCACTCGTCGATCCATTCACAAGTTTATTACATTCCAATAATTTCATTTGAAGTACATTTGCCACTATGACGTGTACACAATTAAAAGAGAAAATAACTACAACTTTGATCCTCACCTTGCCAAATTTTTCCTTAAGTTTTTTTGTTATTGAGACTGGTGCTTCTACTGTGGCAATTGCTACATGTTGTCTTAGGACAGTCATCCAATAACCTTTTTCAATAAAAAAATTGGGCTTGTAACTCCAAAGTTCATCTACCTACATTTGTGAAATGTTCGCTATTACAAAAATAATAAAAAAGTGGTGTCAATATCTCGTTGGAAGGTGTTTTCACATTTTTTTTCAAATAAAAAAAGCTTGCAAAACCTTTTTTCCCAAACAATACACACAACAAAGTAACAAAAGTAGGCAAGTAAACTACAATGGTATGATTTCAAATGTTTTACAAACATGGCAAAAGTAATAAGGTTGATGAAACTCTCTCCCAATAGTTCACAAATGATAGTTCATTATTCTCAGTAATTTCTTCCCTGGTTTTGTTGATTTTGGATAAGATTTATGGTTTCTACACCACTACATAAGGTGGCATAGTAGCTTAGCAGTTCACCGTTGATCCCACCAAATTAACTCATTTTTCTTAAGGTCTCATGTGTATCAAAAATAAGTTGTTTGTTCTAAATGTCCATGACTTACATCAACAACTACTTCATAAATTCCACTCCACCTTTTTGACTAGTCATTCGGGGGTTAAACCAACTCTAGCTCAAATTACTTCTTCTTTCTTCTAGCACTACCTCTATAATAAGGTTAAAAACTTTATTTAGCAATGTCTAGTGTGCTAACAAAACAAGTCTTCAACACAAAAAAAATAGGGCTACTTTAATTGTTACTAATACCAAAACAAGTTTGGGAAGAATTAACTATGGATTTTATCACTCACTTACGTTCCTCCTTTGGCTATACTACAATATGGTGATTTGTGATCGCTTTTCCAAGTATGTGTACTCTTTGACTCTTCCAACTAAGTTCACTGCTTTTTTATCTAGCTTGTCACCTTTCAATAGAAATTTGTAAGCTTCATGGAATAACTAAATCCATTACTTTAGACAAAGACCCTTAAAGGCACAATTTGGAAAGAGCTTTTTTGTCTCCAAGGCACCACCCTCCAATATAGCACAACCCTCCAATATAGCACAACCTATCATTTGGAGATGGACAACTAAACCAAAATTGTTACTTAAAGTCTCAAGATGTATTTGCACTCCTTTACAAGCCATTTTCTATGCCATTAGTTCAAGTTCATACATCTTATTGAGTGTTAGCATAACTTTGCATTTCATAGTGCTATTGGCTTAACACCCTTCCAACCCCTTTATAGTCGCTCTTCCCCAAAGCTTTTGTTGCTATTCTTGATACCACTCTACAACAAAGGCAAGTAGTTTTAAATACATTGAAAGAAACCCTAAAAAAAACTCATTAGAGCATGCACTACCAAACAAATAAGAAAAGAATAGATAGTTCTTACACCATCGAAGACTTTGTTTATCTTTGCTTATTTCCATGCCGCTAACATACCGTGTCTAAACACCATGTTTAGAAGTTATCGTGGCATTTCTACGAACCCTTTTAAGTGCTTTTTCGGGTCAATGAGGTCTCTATGAACTGTATCTTCCTCCTAAAGCTCAAATCCATTAAGTGGCACACATCTCCTTCCTTTGGTCTTATCATGGTCCCATTCTAACTTTTGGGCATCACTTACCACCTTTGGACTCTTAGACAACCCACCTGATAACCCAATTACCTAAAAACCCCTTTCCATCACCTTTGCCACTCAAGAGACGTATCTCTCTACAACCATAGACCTAAGTACAAATGACATCCAAATAACATAATCTAACCTCGGTCAACACATCTTGATACGAATTCAGGTTCATATCACATCCAATCCCTCATCTCACCAAATCCTACATCATATCTTACCCCTGTCCAACATGGCAACCCTCATTGGAATGATCCCAACCACCCTTTACCAAGCTTATTAAACCTTTTGACCTCACACCCATTTCCAACCCACTTCTATTACTACTTCATTTTTCCCCAAATCCCACCAACTCACCTTCCACGAGCCCAACTAAGCCATTAGATCCTAATTGTTTCAAATCCCAACCATCCTTACCATTAACTACAAACACAATTTGTGTTCCACTTAATCCTCTAATGGTATATCAAGAAACCATCTAATTTGATTCAAACCTTGTGAACAAGGTTTGATTTGAAAGGTACAACCATTTTAGCGAGCCAAACCCAACATATAATGAAGCTAGACCAACATATGATATTAATAAACCCTATTGATGGAAAACTTATTACCATTGGTTTTAGTCTTAGTAACATAAGAGTTATTATTTCAGGTGAGATTTATTTTACTTTTTCCTAAAAGCCCAACTGTGGACACTTATATACTAGAGTTATTTAAGTAGCACAAATTCTTTGTCATGGGACAATGAATGACATTTCCTCTTATATTTTATTGTTATTTTGGAAGTCACTACAACTTTTATAACCTAGTTGTTACAACATATTTTTCTTCTTAACAATATGTGTGTTTAGTGAGGATAATGCAAAAAGAAGAAAAAGAGGTTTTTGTTATTTTTGGTCAAACCTATGTTTTCTAAAATAAGTCAATAAAATAAAATTAAAAAATAATAAGTGATGTGTATGCAGGTGTCGCCTTGGGTTAGGCAAAATAAAAAAGGGTGGAAGACAAAAATTTTATCAAATTTTATCAATAAACAATACAATCCAAAACTTTATTTCTTACTATTCATTGTAGAGAAGAATCATGTGTAACTCCTCGAAAGCATTTTAAGTGATTTTTTAATTTATTTTTTATAATGAATATCAATCAATCAAATTTTTTAGAGAATTGTTAAATCATGCTCATGTTTGAAATAAAAATATTATGAGACATTTTTAATTAGGTAAGAGTATGTTTGAAGTGGTTGTAAATTTTTTTTTATATTTTTAAATGTAATTTTTAAAATAAAATGTATTTGAAAAAAATAGAGCTAAAATAATTTTTTATTTAATTTCAAAATACTTTTATATTCATTTTTAAAACTAAGAAAACAAAATTTATAAATTTAGTTTTTAGTTTTAAAAAACATACTCATTATCTTTAATAATGATCATTCTCATTGTCACCGCTGTCACCACCATCTTTGTTGTCATCAACATCACCATCCAACTTCCCCACCTTCGTTGTCACCACTCTCACTAGCATAGTTTTCGTTATTGTCACCACCACTATCACCACTCAGACCTCTTATTATCAATACCGTCGTCGTCACCCCTACCCATGTCACCATCAACACCATCATTGTCACCACCACGCTTGTTGTCATTAACAACACCGCCACTATCAATGCATCACCATCAACATCATCATCCTTCACCATGTATTGTCACCACCATTACCAACCTAAACCTTGTTGTCATCATCACAACCATCATAACCATATTGATATTTTTAATATTATTATTATTTATTTATGTGTAATTTTTTACTTAATAGAATTATGTGTTGATATTAAAATTACTCAAATAAATTAAAAGTAAGAAGAAAAAATTGTTAAAAATGTGAATTACGAGCAATGTTCAATTTCTTTCATGCAAGTAGAAGCAAAAAAAATAGGATTGTTGAAGATGTACAATATGCATCTAATTCAAAAAGTACTTCACACACTAAAAAAATGTTAAAGTAAAAATAATTTTTAAAAAAATTATATTCATTATAATTTTTTAAATTAATGGATCGACAATATTATTGTTTTTAATTTAATTTAATGTTAATTAAACATAAAATATAAAAAAAATACCTAATTAGTGTAATCAGTTGTCCTTAAAAAGTTAAACAAAGTAAACTAATCTTATCATACAATATTATAATTCATTACATTTATGAAAAATTGTAACATGTTTTACAAATTATTATTTATATTTAAATTGAAAATAACTTATGATAGTTAAAAATTAAGTATCCCATAAATTTGATATCAACCTATGGAACATTTGTTATATTATAATATTAATTATATGTAAAAATATGAAATTTAAAAATTATATTGATGTCATGCATTTTCTTTGAAAATAATTAAAATTAAAAAATTAATGTCAAATTATATTTTATAGTATATTAAGATTAAATTTTAATTTAATTATATTATATTAGAACTAAGTTTTTGTTTATTATTTATGAAATATTTAATATATTAATTATATTATTAATATTTTTATTTAAAATCTTTCACCTATAAGAACTGAACAAAAATTCTTATACCTAATACTTAGCTTTTATTAAATAAGTTAAA
>JAMLFT010010069.1:0-12159 GCA_026544285.1 Pachyrhizus erosus
ATTATTAACAGGTACATAAAGATATTATTGATAAGACATAATTTTATTTATATTAATTATTAATATTATTAAGATAATTTAAAACTATTAATATAAAATAATATTAATATTTTAAGTTAATTTTAATTATATTTTTCATTATTAATAAGAAAATAAAAATTATGAATTAATTATATTAAATTAATTAAATAAAATTTTATTATGGAATATTTTTATTAATTAATAAACATTAATAAAAAAATAAAATTATTGTTTAATTGTATTAAATCAATTGAATATCACATTCGATACAAAAAGTTACTCAAAATTGATTCGAAATTGTTTCTTCTCTAGATCACTTTTTTATTTCTTTTTCTTTTCTTTTCTTTTACTTTTTTATTTATATTTGTGCAATGACGACAAAATTTGTATTTTAAAAAATAAACTTATATATAATAATAATATACAAAGAAGAATATTCTCAAATAAAAATTTATATGTGTTAATTTAACAAATAATTTCTTAAATAATTTCATCTCATATGGTATTATCATAGCATTTTTTTTTTATTGTTACATTCATTTACATACAAGTCAATTTATAAACAATTATTATACACAATTATTTACATACAAATTAATTTATAAAAAATTATAAAACATAAAATTAGATATTTATTTTTATTTTATCTTTTAGTAGATGAACCAAAATTTAAAATAATAATTAATTTAAAATATATTATTCATGTTGACTTTAATATGAAATTATTTATTTATTTATTTATTTTATATTAATTGTGTATTAATTATTTTTAAAAGTAATGAAATAAAATATAAGTTGTCAATTAACAATTAACATAATATATATTTATAAGGTTGATTTATATTTGTGATATTTAACGGTTTATTTATATTATTTAATATTTTAAAATATATTATTTTTTAATAAATTTTAATATAATTATAATAAAAATTTAATTTTTATTTTATTTTTAAGTTTAATTATAATTTCTATTTTGTAATGTATTATAATTTATCTTTCAAAATATTAAAAAATATTTTTCTTAAACATAAAATATTTCAAAATCATATTAAATTTAACACAAATAAATATGATATATAAGATTGAATTGACATTTAATCATGTAAATATTTTTTCTTAAATTTATATTCTTAAATTTAACATAAATAAATGTGATCACCAATAATAGATTAATAGTACCATTTCAAAATATTAGACTCTGTTTATTTTATTTTTTATTTTTTTAATTATAAAACTGTCATTTTTTAATTTATTTTTTATTTTCAAATATTTATATAAGAAAAAAAAACAATTTTTTAAAACAAAGAACAAAATGAAAATAAAAATAGAAAGAGAAATTTTAATCGCCTTAAATTTTTATAATTTTTGTTGTTTCGAAGGAAAGACAAACACGGCAATACCTATTTCAAGGTTACAACATTGGTAAGATCGGAGTTATGCCACTAACTAAATCTTAAGCTCAATAATCAAACGTAGCCAAAATGATGTTGCCATAGTTTTATTAATACGATTTTTTTAAAATATATAAATAAATATTTTCTTACGAACGTGTGTTAAATTTTATTTTCAAGTCTCAACTCTCAACGAATACACTAATTAAAGCTGTTGGATGAAACAATCTAAATCTACATCACTGATCCAACCAAGTTTCAACTTTCATTTGTTTGTTTTATGTGAGACGTGACCTGTAATTGATGCTATGTTACGTGTGAGACAGACATTTTTTGTCATCCCAAACCCTTTAATTATCATTTTATTTAAAAACCTGTAAAATACATAAAATTTCTTCTCTTATACAAAAGCATAATCTTTCAAAATAAATTAAAGACTTTGACTAGTTTTTCCCTTTTAACATCAATATAAGATTTAGTTTATTTCCACCCTCTTGAATAGGGTGCAGATCTTGACTACAATTTTTTTGGAGAGATTCAGCATACTAAATGAAACCACGGACGAATAAGTTACATCATTATTAATCGCAATAATAATTACATTACCATTAATTTTATATAAAATATAATTTTTGTAATTATATCCTCTCTCTTTTTTTCTTTCTATTTTATTTTCATCCAACCAAATATATATCATAATAGTCACCACAATAAAGACTTTGAATGAAAATCATAGATATATTTCGAAGAGTTTGAAATCTAATTGAATTCAATTTCACACTTCATACATTCTTCCATTCCTACCATGACATTAACAATCTAAAAGCACAGTGTGATTCCAAAACATTTAGTTTTTGTAAGGAATTTTTTTTCTTCTGGAGGCTGTAACAGAGGAGCATTGCTTATATCCAAAGCCTGGCCCATTTTGATTGGCTGAAATTTCGCCTTGTTTTTGATTTTGGTAAAAGCCCAAAGATAACAAATTTGTGTAGAATTGATTACCAAAATTTAAAACAATTTCGTTTGTAATTGAACAAGAGAGCAAAGATTATGCGTATAGTGGTTAAATTTCATTTTTGATTTTGTTAATTTGATAATTTATTTTAAAAAAATTTAATTTAGCCTTTTATATTTTTAGAGGAAAAATAGTTCTTCTATCAAGTTAGAAATAATATCGTTAATAATTTTAAGATATTCAATCCTATAGCTATTTTTTGCTTTTCTATTTTAGTTGTATTGTTCATGTTCAGTGATTCGATTTGGATTTTGTGAGGATAAATTGACGATATTTTGGTTTCTGGTTTCGATTTGGGTTTTGTTTTTGATTAGGAATTTTTTATTCTCCTTTTGTGTTATACTTTGATATCTTTTGCTTGTTTAATTTTCAAATAGTTGAATTCGCCTAAATTTATTAATGTCTCTGAATCGGATATTGAATAAAAGAGATTGGTATTAGGAGAGGATGAAAAACTGAATTGTGTTTATGACAATTTTTAATAGTTTAAAATTATCATAAAATTGTTTAAATTTGTTAAAAATTAAAAATAATTATTGACGATTTTAAATTACTATAAATGTGTTAATTTACATTTTTTTAATGTTAAATATAATGTCCGTGATGAAAATTATCAAATTAAATTATTTTAAAATTATAAAATATTATATTAAACTTTAGGAAAAATAGAAGATCAAACTAAAAATAAAATAAAGGAAAAAAAAAAGTAAAATTTAATGGCATACTTATTTAGACTTTAGATGTGCTGACCATTTCTCTTTGCCATTAATCCGCATTACGTTTTAAATTCACTGATGTGACTGAGAAATCAATGTGAGTCCAGTTCTGTGATTGGACCAGCACTAGAAAGCAAAACAATAATAAATTAATAATAATTGATATTCATCTTTTATTAATTATATTAAAGTGTCATAATTGTATAGAAAACTAGCATTAGTTTTTCTGTATACTTCAATGGATATTTTAAAATGCATGTAAAATATTAAATAAATGCTTAAAACTAAAAATAATTTAATTGACAAGTAATTATTTTTTAATATAAAAAAACACATTAAAATATAAAAATTAAAAATACACATACTTAAAACCCTTTTATCTCTTCCGGCTTTCACAATCGACACAGCACACGCAGCAAGAGAAGCTTTGAGTGAGCACTGAGCATGGCGTCTTCATTATCAGCTCACTTGCTTCAATGTCAGAACTCACTTCCACCTTTTCAGGTCACTGCTTCCTGCTTTTCTCTTTCCTTCTCCTCTCCTTCTCTTCAAACTTATCCTATTCATCAAAACTTTTCTTCTTTTCTGAGTCTTGACAACTAATAATATAGATGCCAGTGGAACCAAGTTGAACCTTTTTAAGAATCATACTTCACTCTCACCCCAACGTTTTCAATAATTAAAAGCCGTTATTATTAGGTGCACTGTTTTGACTTTGCTTTTTGGAAGCACCCAAATCACTTTCGTTCAATAATAAATGTATGAAAGGGACGATTTTTCACACCTTTGCTCATATGGGGTTTTGGGTTTCAAATGTTACAACTGTTTGTATATATTAGTAAAGGTATAAGTTTGGTACAATTTTTTCAGGGTAGTTTTAGCCAAGATGTGTCTAAGGTTCGAAGGTCACGTGTGGCATGTTGCCGTATCAGATCACCGCTTGGTTATGGTAAAGCATTGACATCAAGATCACATAATGCCCTGAGGTTTTCTGTCACGCAACAATCTGAAGCAAGGTCAATTAGACATAGGAGAATGACATGTGTCAATGCCGCAGACAATGTAAGTTTGTCATTTAAAATTTGTGGTTTTGGAAATTGGAATACTATGTTTACAGAAAAATAGTAAGCCAATGTGAAACAGTGGAGAAGTTAAAGGATAACACCTTCGGGTTTTTTAACTTCGATCCTTTGTTCCACTTGGGCATTGTTACAAGAGTGTGAAAAGGACATGATTTTCACCACTTCCTTTACAAACTTTTGAAAACAAGAAACAAACTGAAAACAAGGTGGTGTTTTTGGTAATCATAAAAAATAGAAAATAGAAGGAGAGAACATTTTCTTAAATCAAATACACCCTAAGTAATTCTTTAAACTTAGATTACTTGTTGATCGCAGAATCATTCAGTATTTTGGATTATTGATCGTTACAACTTACAGCTCCATTTTTGGGATCATATTTATTGATTTAACCTGAAAAGGTCTTGGCAATGCTTAATAATCTATTCTGCTGTGATTAATATGATTCTCTTACATGGTTTAATTACCTTTAGGTTGTAGAGCTTCAAGCCAAAGTGACAACCAAGTGTTTCTTTGATATAGAAGTTGGGGGTGAATCTGTGGGCAGGGTTGTTTTGGGCCTATTTGGAGAGGTCGTTCCTAAAACAGTTGAAAATTTTCGTGCTTTGTGCACAGGCAAGCAAGCAATCAACTTTTTCTGCAGCATTTTTCTTGTTGTAGTTGGATTACTACTCTGAAATGGTTGTGTGACATTGAATTTTATAGATCAAGCTAAATAATCTTTGTACAGGTGAGAAAGGATATGGTTACAAAGGAAGCTCCTTCCATCGTATAATCAAAGATTTCATGATTCAAGGAGGAGACTTTACAGAAGGAAATGTGAGCTCTGTTATATTTGTTCGTATGCTCTATATATATACTGATGAGTGCATTTATTTCCACACTACCATGCCATGTATATGGCATCAGTAAGAGTGGTAATGTTTTTTCTCACTTAAAATGTCCTTTTTTTGGCTGCAGGGAACTGGTGGAACTAGTATCTATGGTTCTAGTTTTAAAGATGAGAGTTTTGCCTGTATGTCTCTGTTGCTGGCTGGATAGTAATATAATTTATAAATTTTTAGTAGTGATTGGTAAATTCAGGTTTGTCCATTGTTCCAATTTAAAATAGTTTAGTTAATCTTCTGAAATTTCTAGTTTCAACACTTTTTTGCAGTGAAGCATATTGGTCCTGGAGTTCTAAGCATGGCAAATGCTGGTCCTAATACTAATGGTAGTCAATTTTTCATTTGCACTGTAAAGGTGAGAGACATGTACTGCCCTCCTGATTTTTACAAGTGATTAATATAAACTTCAATGAAAGTATAAGTCAAAATTCTAATCAAGCCTATATCAATATCCACTGACTGGTTGTTTACATTATTGAAAAAGTCCCACTTGTCACCAGGGAATATATCTATTAATTATGTTTTCAGATCAAAGAATATGTTTTGTTCTAATAGACTGGACCGTTTTGCTGTGGATGTTATTTATCATATTCAGTGCTCAATTATTTAACTAAAATATCCAAATCTTCAAAATTTCGACTTTTATACACTATTAAGTGTCTTGATTTTTTTATGCAGACTCCATGGCTAGACAATCGTCACGTTGTATTTGGACATGTCATTGATGGAATGGATGTTGTGAAGACACTCGAATCCCAGGAGACAAGTAGATTAGATGTTCCTCGGAAGCCCTGCAGAATTGTTAATAGTGGAGAACTGCCTATAGATGGTTGATCTTTACGAGGAAGTACATAACTTTTCTTCTGATTTTCACTTCAATTTCCAATGTTCTGATTTTGCCTTATTAATCATGTTAATGTGTTTGAATTATCGTTAGTGGCTCAAACTGGTTGACTTCTGGAGACAGTGGAGATATCACACCCATGTTTTGTATGACCAGATTTATGGTTAATCCTTATAACAATAGTATTCTCTTTTCCATTTCGTAATTTCTGCTTTTGTTATTTGCGTTTACATGCTCCCAACAAAATGGTTTTCAATTTTAAGCATCACCATTGTGGGGGAGTCAACTGCTATGGACCATGGTTGGGATTGCTCGGTAGGTAAAATTTGTTTCTTGTTCAAAGTAAAATCTATGCAAGGACCATGGTTTCAACTGCCGGGGATTGGAGCATTTGCTGTTGCTCTCCCCCAACCTCCCATATTTCAGGTAATGCTTCTTTGATATTATGAATGCTATTCAGTGCATAGTCAGCACCAGGCACCAAATCTGAGCGTCCCACCTGTCACCAGAATGTTAACTTGCTTTAGGCATGCACACAAATTATGGAGCCATTTTTCTCAAATTTCCAAATAAGATGCATGAATAATAAATTATAGCTTACAATAACTGTGTTAAGTCCAGCAGCTTTCCCACTTAAAATGTTTCTAGCACTGTCATCAAAAAACAACTGCATTGAATGGAACGGCAAATAAAGAACTTGAGTTAAGTTGATTCTAAGATTAAATAACCAAAATATATAAATAAAAAACATAAAGGCGTAATTTCCATGATAGATTTTACCGTTTTCCTTGGATCCACGTTAGCAATCTGAATAGCAGCCTCAATGGCTTCCACAGAGGGTTTGCAGAGAATTTGTATCTTGGAGTTGAAACATCCACTCTCTACTTGGTTACAGTCTTTGTTAAACGAGTTAGCCCACGCTAGCACGTGATTATCAGTAGGAACATTTGTGTGATTATGAGGATTAAGCGTTTCAAAGCATATGATGCGATCAAAACAATCGTTCAAGACCAATCTGTTGAGAACTTGGTGTACGTGTGCTTGATCTGCATTAGTAAATACCTGTGATGACCATTTCCATGTCTTAGATTTAGGTGGAATGCTCTCCACTAAACAAACTCTTAAAAGATTGACATACTATTTTACGCTGAGGCATGGAAAGCAGAAGGTTCCTTAACACTGGATCTGGCTTCAGTTTCTCGTATGGTAATCTTCCATGTACGTAGGCATGAAATTCATCATTGTCAAACTCATAACCAAAGGCCTGAAATTAATATTTCATAAGGTAAGAATGATGAAGAGAAAACCGAGAATAATGTCATTTTTTTATACCTTTAGTCCTGCCATAGTTGTTCCATGTTCCCTGTACAAATCCAGGCAAATCTTTGGTACTTCACTTTCCTTCATATGCAAGTATTTCAACATATACTCTGTAAACAAGATCGGTTAGCTGAAGGACTTATTTTGCATATTATCTTGACACTAGAGGAGTTGTAGTTTTAGTAAATTCCATGGTTAATGTTTGTACCTTCTATGTTCTTGCGACATGCCAAATTGAGACCTGTACTCAGTGGATAGAGCGTATCGTCCATATCTGTGGAAAAGATTGGAGCCATTAGTAGATAACATTCCCACTTTTCTCTTTGAAAATGGCAACAGGACACGTTTGCAATCTTTTGGTTGAGGAGAAATGAGTGAGAAGAGGGAAAGAATGACTTAATTGTCTCCCCCTTTTATTTTGGATCGTTAAGGAAAATCGAGTTGTGACAACTGATCTCCAAAACAAGTAAAAATAAAAAACTCCTTGAGTTCTTTTCAATTCAGAAATTCCAGGAGTTAAAAACGTTATCATTATCCGTCTCCATCAATTTAACTCTCTCTCTCTCTCTCTCTCAAAATCAAAATTTTAATCATCAATACAAGAAGAAAGTCGCACTTTTGTTATTTATTTCAAAGATATAAAGCAAAAAGGAAAACAACTTTATTTCTGTCTTCTCTTTTGTCTTCTAATTCTCAAACGGTATTACATAAAACTCAATCATAATGTGACGTATCATTCTACACTCTTTACTCCTTGCTTGATTTTACCATTATCATAATAACGTTTGCAGATCTTACAAAACATCTGACAAAGAATAGCAAATTCAATATGCAATTTTGTAAAGCTTGAACAAAAAATGGACAACTAGTGAAATATGTAAGAGAACATTAATGGAATAGCACCAATCATACCGAAAAGCAAGCAATCAAACTTGAATCCAGCAATCCTGCGAGAAGTATCCATCTTAAAGAAATTCTAATCTGCATCAACATCCAGTGAATTTGTTAATTCCAATGTTTATGAAAACCCCCTCACTAAACCATATATTATTTTTTGCCTTTGGCATTTAAGTCTTGAAATACAGTTTGACTTTGATCATAAAAGTAATTGAAACAGAAATACTACTTTACCAAAACTAGTTTCAAAGTAAGATTACCAAAGGTGTATACGTATAAAGAGCCGAGACAGACTTACCTGGTGAACCGATGAAGAAGATCAAAGGAGTATGCAGGTGTATATGACCAAAACTTGCAATTTATTGCTCAATATATCGATTCCACCTAATATAAAAATGACGAGCTAAGTGAGTTATTTAATGTAGCATGATAAGATCAATATATGAAACATTTTCATTAATCATCAACGTGAACCACATATAGTCACTTATGAAAAAATAATTATCAAGGCTATGCATAGGAAGAGGATATTACAATTAGAGAACAGAACAGAAAAGAAGAATACAATAATTGGCAAAGGAAGGAAACAACACTTGTGCTGCGGTGTTTGAGTGTAGCACAATCTATTTATAATAATATGTATGCATGAATTTGATGGAGGACCCGCCACTAATTTTAAATGTGCGAGGTGACGCGTGAATGGTTGAAATCTTTGAGGTGGACAACATCGATATTTTTCAATTGGATTGGAATGATTTCAGCCACTAGCAATTTTGTTGCACTCTCATTGATCGAGTCCACAAATTTGGAGGTAGGATTTATAATAACTTTATGCTCCAATGCATGTTGCCCGTGTGTGTGTTAGCCCTATAAACACAAACACCACTTGAACAAAAGCAGAAATTGGACAGCAATCAATCTTCTCCGTATATCTAAATTTGTCATATGAATAGGATAAGTTTTTGCTTATTTAGAATCTCAATGCCAAGAAAAAAAGGGAGGCATAATCTAGAGAGGGGATGGTGAAGATGAGGTTTATTCTTTTCGAATATTATCAGCACCAAAGCTGTTATCTGTAATTCTAATAAAGCATATCAACGTCAAAATGCTTGTTTCTTGATGTCCTTTGCAGCCAAATCAGATGCCAAAAGGCTTGTCACGGAGGACGGTCCAGACGAACATTGTCCAAATACATGGAATTTTTCGTTCTTTTTGGTTCCACTTCCAAGTATATTTTCCTTCGAGACAATTATGCTTGTCACATGAACGAAGAGATATTAAATAAACTTAATTACACATTTTACTACTATATTTTAATATTTTATTACTGTACTTTTAATTTTATGAATTTTATCATCAAAATTTTAAAATATATTACATTTTATTATTTTTTTAAATATTTATTAAATTATTAATAAAAAATAACATGACAAAAAAATAAGGCAACAATAAGATATTTTGTTGAAAAAATATTATTTTTATTTAATAAATTTTATAAATATAATTAATAAAAATTGTTGTTAAAAAAAAAATGTCAAGTAACAATTTTAAAAAATTATATCAAGTGGTTATTAAAAAGAAAAATAATACATATAGTGGTTATTGAAAAACAAAAAATAAAAATAAAAATTTAGTGCATTATTTTTACTTGCGCTCTTTCTTCCTCTTCAACACACTTCAAATCCAATCAATAGAAAACTCAAATGAATGAAAAGAACAACTTTTCTTCTCTCCACCAAATCCCAATAATGTTAAAGATGAGAACGACAACATTGACAAACAAGAAGACGAAGAAAAGAAAGAGAACGACAACATTGACAAACAAGAAGACGAAGAAAAGAAAGAGAACGACAATAGTGTCATTTTGCAAGAGCCTTTTAATTAAAATTATCAATCTCCATTGTTGCGGCTACGCGAGCTATATTGGAGCTAGTCTGTATTTGCATTCACAACGTGTTGATTCACGACAACACAAAGATGAAGGACTAGGTGATTGAGGTGGAGCTCAAGCTTGTTGAGGATGCCGCCATTGTGCAAGACTCATCCACACCACCTAAATCACCCTTTCTAGGCTTTCTGTCTTGAAATTTTTGACATCGCCAAGCTCATGCTCAAAGAAGAGTCATTGGAGTTGCCTAACATTCTCAATCATGTCAAGTGTTAAGCTCTGTTGAGATTAGTTCCCAAATCTTTAACAATAATTTTTATTAATTATATTTATAAAATTAATAAATAAAAAATAAAATTTTTTCCAACAAAACATTTCATTGTCATCCCATTGTTTGTCGCTTCTTCTTTCCATTGATGATTTAACATATGTTTAACATAATGATAAAATGTGTTATATTGTAAAATTTTAATGGTAAAACTTTCAAAATTAAAAATACAATGATAAAATTTAAATAAATATTAAAGTATTGTGGTAAAATGTACAATTATGCCTATTAAATATTGACATTTATTTATTTTTGACGAAAATTTTAACTATTTTTCACCCCATTATTTGATATTAGTATGAAGTTATAAGGTTGATATAGCGATTGAAGGAAAAATTAAAAGAGAGAGGTTGTGGATTTGAATTCTTCCCACTAACAAAACTAGCAATTAATATTTGTTATATATCAACCTTTAGCCAATGATTGAGTCATAAATTTTCTTCCTACGACCACCCAACAAAAAAGATAATATTAAGCTAAAGAAAATTTATAGCACTCAATATTAAAATTGTGTCATGTTTAGCAATATTAGTGTAATAATTCATTTATAGTATTAAGTTTATAATTTATATTTTTTTTATATTTTAATTATTTTTAAATTTTATGTATAAATATATATTGATAAATATACATATGAATATTTTAAAAATAATTATTATGTTCTTTTATAATTATTAGTTTTATAAAAATATATATTTTTATTGTAAAGGAAAAATAATATTAATTATAAAAAAGGAGAGAGTGATATGTATTTGAATTTATAGATTATAATAAAAAAATAATGATGAATAAAAAATAAAAAAAATATTTATATGATAATGTTGATCTTATTTTATTTTGACTAATGACTAAGAAACTCATAAATATTTTTCTTGTGATTTCAAGTTCATTTAATTTTTCATGTAATATTTTCATCATTATGTATAAAAAATAATTATATCTTTTATTTAAACTTTTTAGTTAGAATTTAATTTTTAATTATATGCATAAAAGGTGAAATTTGTTAGACACAAACTTAATACATTTTTATATAAAGATAGAAAAATGATAGTAAAAATATAATAATATTGGGTCTCAAATTCTTAGTTTCATGTCTTTAGATAAATTATTTATATATTTTTATTGATTTTATTTGTTAAAATTAGTTTATTTTTAAATTAATAGTTTTTAAATGAAAAATGATACCAAGTATTGAAATCATGATAATACTCAAATAATTAAAAAATAAATCAATTAAATTTGTACATAATGGTTATAAGTATTTTAATAACTTTCAATATGTATTTTATGAATTAAAAATATTTTAATAGAAAAACAATCTATGAAGGTTTGTTAAATGACAATAACTTTCTTTTATATACATGTTACTAGAGTATATCAAATGAGAATTATTTTTATTATTAAAAATGATAGTTATAAATAAAATTATCATTAAGAATTAAGATTAAGATAATATACATTATTTTTAAAATGGTCTCGTGATTACTAGTATTTTTTAATCCTGACTATTAATATACAGTTGTATAGTCTAAATTTAACAATTCATTTTTTAAAATAAAAAGAGTTTTCCTCCTTAAAAAAAAGTTTTCATTTTAAATGCTATGTATGTAGTTATAGTTAAGTTATGTAAAATGCATTATGACTAATAACTAATATTTTTAATAAATTCATAGTTGAGTTGATAAGATTTTTTTTAAAATTAAATTATGTGAGAATTTTTAATTTACTTTAATTACAAATTTGAATCATATTTCATTTTGTTATTATTAATTA
>JAMLFT010010070.1:0-12158 GCA_026544285.1 Pachyrhizus erosus
CAAATTATGTTTGATTGATCAACTGAGGTTGTTTATTAAAGCTGGAAAGCTGTGTATTTATACACAGAATGAACAAAGTTTGTTCTAAAAAATAGGAAAGAAATCTGGAAAAAATCAGTACTTAAAACAGAACTAACTAATTTCCTAAAAATATGGAAACTTATTCAATAACAGAAAAGCTAATTTGTAGGATTTTAAACACATGATCCTAACACATATCTATAGAAAAGCCATTAATCTTTAACTCTTTTTTAATGGGTGTTTTTTCTGGTCTCCATTTACTTCTAGTAATAGGGCAACCCTCCATCTGACTTGGCTTTATTTTTTATGGTAATAGGGTTGGTTGAAACCCTATGCTGCTTTCTGTTTCCTGCGGGACTTCTTTGAAACATCAGATCGCACTCAATGGGGTCGTTTTGCTTATTATTCAGAAGATAAGGTATATGCCTTAGTGTTTGTTTTTTTTTAAATAATTCTGGATTTCTGGTTTTGTTGAGGTTTTCTATTCCCTATTGTTTACAGCTAGAGAAACTTGTATCCAAGGACAGCCTGCATTATGAGATAATTTGCTTCCACTACTATGTTCAATACCATTTACATTTACAAGTAAGTTAAATTGAACCCTACTCTCTGTAAGTTCTTCATGGCAATCCAATCACTAAAACAAATGAATCGTATCATTTGCTATCTTCTTGTTCTGACAGTTATCAGAAGCTGCAGAACATGCAAGAAATAAGGGAGTGATACTAAAGGGAGATCTTCCTATTGGAGTTGATAGAAACAGTGTGGATACCTGGGTTTATCCAAATTTGTTCCGAATGAACACTTCTACTGGGGCACCTCCAGATTATTTTGATAAAAATGGCCAGAATTGGGGTTTCCCTACTTATAATTGGGAAGAAATGTCAAAGGACAACTATGGTTGGTGGCGAGCTCGATTGACACAGGTTTTGGTTTTGAATTCTTGATCTCGTCTTGTCCTTAAATGGACAATAATCTATCCAAACTTAAATATAGAGGCTGAATCTTTTTTATTTTTTAAAAATTCACCACAGATGGCAAAATATTTTACAGCTTACAGGATTGATCACATATTGGGATTCTTCCGAATCTGGGAACTTCCAGATCATGCTGCAACAGGTCTCATTGGAAAATTCCGACCATCTATTCCTCTTAGTCAGGTATCTTCATGTTCTTTTAAATTTTAAGGGCACTAATACAGTAAATGTGTTCTGAACTGCTTTAACTAGCAAAATGAACTTTTTTTTTTTTTGGTCAATTAATAATTCCTGTCTTACCTGTTGTAGGAAGAACTTGAAAGAGAAGGAGTATGGGACTTTAATCGCCTAAGTCGCCCATATATCAAGCGGGAACTATTACAGGTTAGTAGTTTACCTGTATAGGCTACTACAACTAAATTTTTGTAGTATGTGAAAAATTTACCTCCTGGCTGCTATTTGGAATTCTATAATACGTGTTGTAGTCTTGTACATGTGTTTGACTAGGTAAGTTGTACTATACCATGTTCATTCTTGTTACAGGAAAAATTTGGTGCTGCTTGGACTTTTATTGCAACAACTTTTCTAAGTGAATTTGAAAAGAACTTCTATGAGGTGATTATCCTTTTCAGTATAGATTTTCTGTCTAATATTTATTGATTTCTGTATGGTTATATACTCATAGCATACATTCAGTTTTAGTCATAAGGGAAGTGGAGAACAACTTTTCTGAATATATATTAGAAGCCCTATTTTTAGTTGACTATTGTTATTTTAATTAATTAATATTTCATAACCAACTCCTGTAGTTTTGCATAACATACCTTTATAGTAAATCATAAATTTATGTGAATGAACTCTACTTGGTTCAGTCTTCATTTATACTTATGGTTTTATTGAGATGGAACCTAATTCCAAACTAAAATCATGAAGAGAAATGCTACCACACTCTTTGATACACTCTTGATTTCGAACACACCCTTTTATTGGTTGAAATTGATTGGAAATGACAAAATTTTGTGGATCCTACATCTTATTCAATGAACCTTTCTCCAGATTTTGTAGTTTTTAACAAATTTTAATCATTATGAAGGAGTGTGTTAGAAAGTGTGTTCCTAACATTCATCAAGCATGAATTACACATGATTGATTTTTATACTCCCAGATTTATATAAAGTTGTGTAATCTGCTTTATCTTTTTTTTTTTTAAAAATATTTTTTCTTGTTATTACGTTTCTCTGCGTTTTGCTGTTGCTTTACAATTAATATAATTATGTTATTGATGCTTAGCTACTTGAGAGCATATGGCTTCTAGATATTTAGTTATATTGTTTCTTCCATTTGTGGCTATGGCATATTAGTTCTGCCAATATGGTTATTTTTCAGCTCATCTCATGTTTTCTTTTGTGTGTTTGTGTATATCTAAATTCTAAATTGCACTATTAAAATGGGACTATTTTATGCTTGTTCTTTATTCTTATTAAGGACATAGCCTAGTTATTTCATATGTTTCTTAATCCCATTATCCTTCCACCGAAAAATTATTACTTTTTGGCTTCATCTGCACGATGCACTTTCACTCAGTCCTTTTCTAGGACACCAAAATCCCTAAATGTATATATTTTTTCCCCTCATTTTAATTTACCAAATTTGGTCAGTTGGTCATAGTTTCTCATTCTTACTTTGTGGTTTTCAATTTCTCTTCTCAAGCTTGAGTTGTTAGGCAAAGATCTAGGTGTGGTTTTAATCTTCAATACATTCCCTCACATCATTCCAAAATAAATTAAAGAAACTATCTATACAATGGAGGCAGGAGGCCTACAAAAAAAAAATATTATTGACAGGAACTGCAGCTCCTAGCAGCCTGTTATTTAAATGCTTTGTGATTTGGAGAATAAAGGAGGGGTGAGTTACATAGACTTAGTGAGGGCATAATAACTACCATGAACTAGAAGGGGAAACAAATAATGTCACTAGTGATTTTATTCTTTTCAAGAATATGTTATAAACATGTTTGTACTATGGAAGTAAATAATATAGTAATATACATAAAATCAATAAAATATGTGCATGAACAAAACTTATAACCTAATATAAAGGTCATTGCATTCATTTCACAAGCATTACATAAAACACATAAATGTAACCATGTATTAAGACCATTTGGAAAATGTGTAAAATCATAGGTTTCAATTCTATAGCTTTACACATGAAAAAAACAAAGTGCGGTTGTCAAGCAAAGTGTTGTGAAACTCCACACAAAGTTGACGAGTTTTGCATTCTGATGTGAATGAAAGTATGCATGGATCTTATCCCGTAGCTGCCACGACGATATGCAATTGATGATGCGTGTGAACATATTGCAAGACATTGAAGATTGAAGCCAAGATAATAAGAGTTGATCTCGTTGCTCCCAAGCAAGATACAATTTAGAAACACAATCTGCATTGCGATTTGCAATGGTGAGATACTTTGGTGGAATTTGTGGATCCACAAGAAAATGATGTAACTTGTGTCCCTTGATCATAGGTTAAACTTTGTTGAAATTTAGAATATAGTATTTTAATTTATTAATAATTGCAGTTTATAGGCACATAATCTTTGATTTAGAGGAAACAAAATATCTTCCATTTATGTATAATTCATGTAATTAACCAATATAAACACGCATCTGTTGTGTATTCAAACACACGCTTTTTAGTCAATTATCCCTCTATTTCTTTTATTTTAACATGGTGTCTAAAGTCTGATAAAGGGATTTAAAGAACCATGCTTGCTTAGTGGACCTATTATCCCCAAAGATAAATGTTTAACAAACCATGTGCAATTTTGGTTTGCCCTTATGCTTGCTGCTCATTTTTTGGCAAAGAAGTTTTCGATTGTCGCTTCCTACTGTTGGCTACTACTACGTTGTTACTGAGTTTTTCGACGATACCTTCATCATCATGGTCAAAATCTTCTGAACTATGTATTCGTAAAATGTATTAGTCCTATCTTTGTCTTAGATGCATTGACCTTGGTTTTGTCTCAGATGCATTGATCCCATTTATGTCCTAGATGTGTTGGTTCCTGTCTATGTCCTAGATGCACTAGTCTCAACTATGTCTCAGATGCATTGTTTTTGTCTTTGTCCTAGAAACAGTAGACTTTGTTTCAAGTTTGAATAATTTGGATATCCAACATTATTAGTTTGAAACTTCTAAATGTGGTTTCAAGAAGAGTGGATCTAGCTTTGCTTGTCATGAATTTTCTCTCTCGTTGATGATGATTCTAGTTATCTGGTTAAGCTATTTTTTTTTTTTTTGGCATTTCTATATGGCTTCTTTAGTATATCTGAGTTGTTTTTCAAACTATTATTTTTTGGTGGAGCTCATTTTTTTATGTTTTCTATTTATTTATTCCCAATAAATTATTTTCTTGTAACAAGTTGAGAACATAATAAATTTCAGCTTGAGAGGGAGTGTTGAAAATTAGAATACAATATTATGACTTATTAATAATTGTAGTTTATAGGCACATAATTTTGGATTTAGAGGAAACGAAATATTTTTTATTTATATATAATTAATATAATTAATCTATATAAATATGCATCCGTCGTGTATTCAAACGCACGCTTTTTAGTCAATTATTCCTCTGTTTCTTTTATTTTAACAAACTTGCTGACATCATTGAAGTTAGTTTTTCCAATCAAGCTTCTTGGAAATTGAATGCGAAAATGTAACAGTAGCTGCCAGAGAAGGTAATAGTGGTGAAGGAGGAGGAGGAGGGAAAGGATCGAAAGCCATAGAGAAGATTCAGAGTCACACTGAGCTCTGTACCATATTAGACTTCAGAGAATTTCAGAGAAATGAAATATGATTTTATAACTAAAACTGGAAATGATACAAAAGCCAACACTGAGTGTTGAATGCTATCTATATATAGCCAAGACAAAGAGCAACTAAATTCTAACTAGCTGTCAATTATTTAGGTGTACAGCTACAATGAAAATAAAGAAAAAGGTAAACAAAAACTCTATACTCTAATAAGGTGGCTCCACCTCATTCGTAGCTTTCTTTTCCTGGAGGTGGCTTTTCCCTAGGGGGTGGCTCCATCTAATGGGGTAGCCCTTTTCTCAAATTATACCATATCATCTCATTGATAGCTCGCTCCTCTAAAGAGTGACTGCTCTCTTATAGTGGCTATATCTAACACATAGCTCTTCCCTTATGGAATAAATATATAAATAACAAGGTGTACCCAAACATTTAACTCTTCTAGTGGGCATGGGATTCTGACATAGATCCATGAAAAATATATAAATCTTAAAATCATATTTGTTTCATATCAAATTGATAGGAACCAGAAATGAAACTCAGAACATAACAATTAAGAATTTCAGAGATGAAATTCTAGTAAACTTGATGGTATAGATTGTAAAGAGAACAGTGGAGTTGTGCTCCTTACAAGAAAATATAATTAACGTAAAAGGGAAATATCAAGATTGCTCTTCCTATGAAGAAATCAGTCTCCTTAAGGCCAAATGCCTTCCCAACACTACCCAATTCTTGCCTACCTTCAATCGGTTCCATCTCTCCATAATATAGAAATGATTACTCAAATCACTAATGATGCCACTATACAAAGCTTCATAAAATAGGAATTTATGAGTGATTAAAAATGTTTCTTTCCCCATGTATTTAATATTAAACGATAATGATGTACAAAATATGTAAAATAATGATATTCATAATAAATTATGACATCTTGGTCTTTATTCACATAGAGTACTTATTGCACTCCAACAAGATCTTTCCTAAAATATTCCCAAAGGTTGAAATGAAGAATCCCTACATCATTCCATAACCAAATAAATACAAATAACACAAATAAGAAAATATACCCTCAGATTGCCTAATTTTATCTCCTAAATCCTTATCATCACTACCTAAATTCACTCTTCAGCGTACCCAAAACAAAACTGGGCTAAAAATGTAATTCATCATTTTCTTGAGGGGCTAATGGTTTTACTTCAAAGTGTCAAATAGACAAGTTTCAAGAGTAGTTAGTATCCCTCTCCTCCTCAAAGCACAATCTGTAACTTCAGAAAATCATCCCAAATCCCAAGAGCTTCTTTAAAATAAAGATTTCAAAAGAACAATTTTAATCTCTAAGATAGTTTGTGTAAGGCTATTGCAGACTTATGTTCCATGCTGTTCAGTGTATTGCATATTCTTTAATTCACTTAATAATGATGGACTATTCACATATTCTTTAATTCACTCATGTTTTGGACGGATGTTAGTCTGAAGGACCATTTGTTTTGTACACTTTAGAAGCTTAGGTACCATTTGCACATTGAGTTTAAGAACTGAAATGCACTGTGTTAAATTGAAGGATGTGAATTGGACTTTTCCCTTGTTATTTTTGTTGTTTTTGAATTCTTAACCGATGAAAGGTGAGGAACTTGTGAAGTTTATCACATTTTGTCATCAAGACAAAATTTTAAATAACCATGCTATTGTGCATTATTGTGGAGCAAATAATGATGCATTTAAGGATACATTTGTTTCAAGGCATATGATTGCATTCCCAAGAATGTTATGACAAAGAATATTAATCCTGGATATATTCCAAAAGATGTTTGGTCAGCATTTAATATGGTTTAATCACTCATTTGGTCCCTATATCTGAATCAACTTTTCATTTTAGTCCCTTTACCTAAAAGCTCAATGGTTTAGTCTCTATACGAGCAAAATTTTATTTATTCTGTTTTTTTTTTTTTTGTTTTCTATATTTTAGTCCTCATGGCTCTTTTTTGTGACAGTTCTACACCACTAAAAAACTAACAGGAACTAAAATAAAAATAATTGCTCGTATAGGGACTAAAAGTTAGAGTTTTTAGGTAGAGGGACTAAAACTAAAAGTTGACATAGGTATAAGAACCATATGATTAATTAAACCATTTAGTATTGTCAGGATAAAGGGCTACCTAATGCACGAGGATCCTATCAAGTGGGGTTTGGGAAGGTTAGTAGTATGAAACCTTTAGGCTTACAAGTAGAGAGGCTATTACCAGAATTTGAACCTGTGACCTCTAGGCCACAAGACAGAATTTAAATATATTCAGCAATGTTTTCAAAATTTTAGTTGAAAAGAAAAAATAATAAAATGGGAGAAAAAAATAAGGTAGAAGGAGGTGAGTGTGGAAGTTACTGGTTGGGTAAATTTCAAATTAACTTCCATTTTTATGGAAAAGTAAGATATCCATCTGCAACCTGGGATTAAAATACAAGCAAAACATTTTCTTGGGAGTTAAAAATGCCCATTTTCTCATAGCATGTATGAAGCATTTCCCATGTTCATTTTCGTTGGAATAAACACGACAAACCTAGAAACAAATACAGCCTAAGTGGATAAAACTGGATATTATGCCTTTTCCAATTAATTATATGCCCTTTTTTCGGATAATTCTATCATATAGTATATAAATTAGTTAAGTTTTATGTGCCAACCAGCAATCTCTTTTTGTGAAAGGACCTAAAAGACCTGAAAATTCACTATTACTTTTCCAGTGTTCAACATTCAGTTTTATCAAATAACCCCCTCCACATTATCCATCGATGCTAAATTGACTATTTATAATGTTATCAGTCGTTGTTAAGCTGTTTGAAATCATTGGTTTAGAATTGGTGAAGGGCAGATATATCAGTTATGCATTCCAGGAAGACAATTTCTGAAGAGTGTTACTGCTATGTATTTATCCTTATTGCATTAGAGTTAACTAGTTTTGAAATGAAATCCATGATTTACATAAAGTTCAGTTTTAGAAATCCAGTGGATAATATATCTTCTTCACAGAAGACAGGGATGTTTGGTGTTTTTTTTATTGATATAGATAAATAGCATTTTTTCATGATCAAGCTAT
Source organism: Pachyrhizus erosus (assembly GCA_026544285.1). NCBI lineage: Eukaryota > Viridiplantae > Streptophyta > Magnoliopsida > Fabales > Fabaceae > Pachyrhizus > Pachyrhizus erosus. The sequence goes on from JAMLFT010010070.1 coordinate 7,909, forward strand.
AGTTACCAGCTATGAGTTGCATGGTTACTTGTCTGTTAGGCAAGAGTTTATGGACCATTTAAGATTGAAGTTATTATTACTGGCTCTATAGGTAAGCCTTTTGCTTTATTTTGGGAAAGATGTGTAGGCAACATAACTTGTAGGATTCAGTAGCACCAATCTGAGAGTTTTATAGATTTTATCTTGTATGATGTGAAAACATAAAATGTCCAGTTTTGTTGGTTAATCTACATATGCCATTCAGTGGTTAAATTTCTGTCCACTCTGTTGTAATCATTATATATATTCTAAGTGTTGAAGTGTGTTGCTCAATAATATATTTATTTTCAATAAATGGTTTCAGTTCAAGGAGGATAGCAATACAGAGAAAAAAATTGATTCCAAACTGAAAACTTGTGCGGAAAGTTCTCTCTTGTTGGAGAGTGTAGACAAATTGCGGCGCAATCTCTTTGACCTTTCACAGGTAGTTTTTATCAAATTTTCTTCATTGTTCATATTCCTCTTCTCCCCCCGTCTCCCTGTGTTGACATTTACTCTGAACGTTAAAACTAATTAACTTTGGATTTGATTTTGATTTACTGACTGTCTTAAGAGTTGTACTCTATCCAGTAAACCATATGGTTCCATTGTTTTAAGATACTGTTCCACTAAAAGTGAAAACCTCAGTTACTGCAATGATGTGGCACTTTCTTATTAATTAGTAGCATAAACAGTTTTACAATGACGGTGTATTAATTTTTACACTCTTCAATCTTAAAATTGGCTTTTCTTTAAGTATATTTTGAATTTTTTGTCTTGTGATCCACTTGGTATTGCAAGTCCAACATTATGTTATATGCTATTATTGGTTTGCAGAATATAGTTCTGATCCGAGATCCAGAGGATCCAAGGAAATTTTATCCTCGTTTCAACCTTGAAGATACCTCAAGTTTCCAGGATTTGGATGATCATAGGTACCTTAATTATCTAAGTGTGTGTGCATACTGTTCATTGAAGATGGTTCCTGCAATTATGCCACTTTTAAGCATAGTTTTATGCTGAAAACTGATCTGCATCCAGTACAAAAATTATTTTCAGTTTTCATTCTGAATTTGACTTCCTTGTTAGGAAGCACTGACACCTCTGTTGAATGGTGTGACAGACACTTGTTTGGACACGAAACTTGTCTGACTTGCCTTTGACATGTGTCAGACACCTTTCAATCATGTCACAATTAAATTATAATATTTTTGGTTCAGACATTTCTTTGACATGGTTTGAATACCTCTTTGACATGAGTCAAGAGAGTGAGCAAACACTTACCCTTGACTAAACACTTCTTAGACACTCCTATCATAAAAATAAAAAGAAATAAAAAACTTAACTTATATCATAAATATTGCAAGGCACATAGCATTATTTTTGTCAAACTTATTTTCATATCACTTAATTAGTTATTTTAACTTTAATGAGATATGATTCATCTTAATTTTGAGATTTTTTCTTTTGTAAAGATTGCATTGTGAAATGATCCCTCTTAATATTCTATTCAGTATTATATGAAAACTGTAAAGCTTAGTAACTTCGTTATTAGAATGTGGTGAATTATATATAAGCGATTCGCAGTGTCCTACATTTTGGACATTAGCCGTGCTGTGTCTAGTGTCTGTGTCGGAGTCGGTTCTTCATAGCTTCCTTGAGATATCTTCTCATTAGATTTCTCATTGCTTGTCATATAATACAGCAAGAATGTTCTCAAAAGATTGTACTATGATTACTATTTCTGTCGTCAAGAGAATCTCTGGAGGCAAAATGCATTGAAGACCCTGCCTGCACTTCTAAATTCATCAGACATGCTGGCCTGTGGGGAAGATTTGGGCCTCATTCCATCTTGTGTCCATCCTGTATGCCCTTTATGTTTTCCTTAAGCTCTCCTAATTAAGAAAATCTATTTCTATTTTACTTGCAGGCACACACACACACACTCACATTCAAACATATCCTAAAGATATTAAAAAATTAGATTTTTGTTTTGATTTGATTGTGAGTACAATGAAAGGATTTGGCTATGAATATGTCAATGTAGGTTATGCAAGAACTGGGATTAGTTGGGTTGCGCATTCAGCGCATGCCCAATGAGCCTGATCTGGAATTTGGTATTCCTTCTAAGTACAGCTACATGACGGTAAGGTTTCTATGTGATATCGCTTGTCCTTGTCCTTATTTTATTTAGGTGCCTTTAGTTGAACTAATGGAAACGTACTGACTTTTTCTATTTTTTTTTGAGGCTTCATGGTTCCATATAAAATTATAAAACGAAACCCATCCACAGGTTGACAGGATGATGAATCCTTTAAAAACAAATCTTATTTTGTCTAAAGTGTTTAGAAACCTATCAGAATATATGAAAAATATCTTATAATATCTAGATTGTATCTTGAAATAATTTAGAATATCTTCAATTGTTTCTTAGGATTAGTTTTTATAGATTGCGCTAGTGCTTTATGTTTTGCATCATTTTGTATCATACACATCATCATGTTATATCGAATCAATATCAATTTCAGAATATTCACTCTATACTATCCTTTCATCTCTCTCAGTACATAAAAGCCTAACTCAAACTTTTATCTGATCTCAAACTGTTATCTGATTGTGTTATATCCTTGCCAAATTTAAGTGCCTTTTGGTTTTATGCTATAATGAACAAGGAGTTTCTGGTTTTGGCTGGTGGTGCCTATACTTATGTGGTTCAGAGGGCATGTAATTAGATATTTAGGGTTTCCTTTTTATAATATGCTAAATCTAAGTTCAGCTTTATTGAGAACTAATACAAGTTTTTCAATTTAGAGGACTTTTGTAAGATTGTCATTTGATTGTGTCACTTATGGCAATGTGCAGGTATGTGCCCCATCATGTCATGATTGTTCCACCTTGCGTGCTTGGTGGGAAGAAGATGAAGAAAGAAGGCTACGATTTTTCAAGAACGTGGTGGAGTCTGATGAGTTGCCGCAGGATCAATGCGTTCCCGAAGTTGCACATTTTATTATAAGGCAACATTTTGAAGCCCCATCAATGTGGGCAATCTTCCCACTTCAGGTATTCTAACATGTTATTATAACAGTATGAAAAAACTTAGATTCGATTTTAGTTTCCCTAGACAGCCCTTTCAGATTGCACTAGTTGGTTTATGGATTTCCGGACAAACTTCATGTAAGTTATTTCTCTGCACATGAAATTCATGCTCCTAATGTGGTGAACCGTGTGAACAGGACTTGTTAGCATTAAAAGAAGAATATACAACGCGCCCTGCAACAGAGGAGACAATCAATGACCCTACGAATCCGAAGCACTATTGGAGATACCGTGAGTCTTAAGCTTTGTCTCAGTTAACCCTGCAAGAGAATATCTGACTATTGAACTGTCTTTTGTAAAATTATGATCTAAATGTGCTTTGGGCTGTTGTCAGGTGTGCATGTGACTTTGGAATCACTGATTAAGGATAATGAGCTCCAAACCACCATCAAAGATCTTGTACGTTGGAGTGGAAGATCACTCCCTAATGAAGACTCAGAAATAGAAACAAGCCCAGTGTCGGTGTTGTCAGTAGAAGAAGCTGTTTCTGAGAAGCAGAAGTTTGCCTGTACCACGGAAAAGCCTGTGCTTGTCAAATAAAAATTGTAGCTGATGTTATTCACGCTAGCTCTTCAAATTATATTATCCTACAATCTGCTACGACGAAGATAACATTAAGGATCATCCGTACTATGTTCCATCTGTTTCCACTATGCTTCTTAATAAAGAATACAAAATCTTGATGCATGTATTGTTTATGCCTTGTCTATAAGTTTTAGCTATTATAGGAATAGTAATTATGTGGAGGTACTCATGATGCAAGTGTAAATAAACAAAAAAAAAAATCGTGCAACATTAAATTACTGGAACTTTACAAATATGTCATGGGATTGAGAAATATTTACTCAGATTAAATTAACAACTAACAAGTATCAAAGAGTCTCATTAGTTAAATTAGTTATACAGAGTAGATGAATTACTGTAAATATTAGTATATGTCTTCGATTATTTTGGATAAAAAAAAGATTAAATTAACAATAGCTAGCTTGTTGCGCAATGTCAAGAATTATGATTATTTTATTCAATATAAAGTGATGAGTTAAATATATTTTTTATATTTATAAAATAATTTATTTTAATTTTATAATTTAAATTATTATTTTTTTATTTTAATATTTCATAATTTTTTATATTTA
>JAMLFT010010071.1:0-12158 GCA_026544285.1 Pachyrhizus erosus
TAATCACTCCAAAAATTTTATAAAATTATATAAATACATCTTACTTTTTTAAAGAATTATAAAAATCACTTTATGGTTAAAAAATAAAAGAAATGTTATGAGTTGAAATTCTTCTAATAATAAAAACTATCAAACTAATAATTAATATTTGTTAATAAAAAATTTATATAATGTCACACAATCTTAAAAAATAGTCGGCATAATTTACTCATGTAATTTTCATGTTAGAACACTAAAATTAATTTTCATGAAATATGTAAAGCACTAAAATTTCTTTGGCTTAGAGTTGCATCACTCTCAGCTTCATTCCACTGCTCCACTAGTTCTAAGTACAGTGGTAAAGTGGCTCTCTCTCTCATGATTTAAGCAACTTTTCTAGTTTTCCTTTTCCAAGCGACTGAATGGCTTTTCCCATTCATTATCTGGATTCTGTTTTTGCCTCCATTCAGTCCTCTGCTTGAGCTGACACACTCTTTGCATTCAGCATATTAACCTGTTCCCATCCCACCGTGTTTCTGGATTCATATCACGTGGGGTTCTGACATTTTTGTAGTTTCTTTGCTGTCTGGGTACCTCCCCTTCAAGTTCTTTTTAGCTCCTTATCTTTTTCTATTTTGGTTTTCGGTTTTCAAGTTATTTGGTTTCTCTTCAATTAAGAAACTCACCTAAAATAAAAAAAGAAAGAAAGAAACAAACAAAATTGTGTTGCTTTTCTATCTTTTCCTTGTTGTGGCTCTCGTGTACCTTGCACACTGCACAGTGCTTTTATGAAGGCTTTTAAATGGTTATAAGTTCGTTCCTCTTTATTAACCTTCTTCTCTGCTGAAGCTAGCTATGTAAATTGACATATGCTGTTGAGACACTGTTGAAGTGGGGTTGTTTACTTGTTTGGTTTCTCTTGCACTCTGATACTTGTTGTGTGTGTGCAAGTCATGGAGTCTTGGAGCTATGTTTCTGAGGAGAAAGGGTATGTCTCCAATGAAGCACTCTCACCTCCCAACACACTTGGGAGAAGCAAAGCTTCCTTTTTGGGTTGGGAGCTGAAAACCCCATGTAGTTTTTCCAATGACTTGTTGGGTTTGGGTCAGCAAAATGTTGAGGATCAAGGTTTTGAGGAGTTGGGTTTTCCTGGAATGTTGGGGAAACAGTTGTGTGGTGATCCTATTGGTGCTGTTCAGAGCAGAAAGGTGGATGATGTTGTTGACTGCAGAATCACTAGTACTAGTCCTGTTGTGGCTGCCTCAAATGCATTTTCTTCAAGGGAGGACTTCAATTCCAAGCTTTCAAACTCTCTTGGGGACTCTAATGGTGGCAATTCACTCATTGATTTGAAGCTGGGTAGATTTGCTGACCATGGAGATGCCATGGTTCCAGAATTTTCCAAGGGAGCCCCTATTTTGTCTTCATCTGAGTCGTCGACTCCGGCAAAGAGGATGAGAGCTTCTGGGGTTCATTCCCAGATTGCATACTGCCAAGTCTATGGCTGTAACAAGGATCTGAGTGGTTGCAAAGACTACCACAAGAGGCATAAAGTTTGTGAGGTTCACTCCAAGACTTCCAAAGTTATAGTGAACGGCATTGAACAAAGGTTTTGTCAGCAATGTAGTAGGTTTGTCAATCTTCCAAGCTTTCATTTTCACATCTTTTTACTTGCAGATTTAGCTCTCCCGAAGGATTGCCACCTTTTTCACACAAATTGGAAAGCTAAACTGTGACTTTTTGCCTCCTCATTTACATGTCATATGGTTTCAAAAGCTTTTGTCTGATTTCTTCTTTCATCCTATGAGGTTATGCCTTACCATAATACCATTCTGTCCCAAATTCTATTCCTAACTGTTTTTCCCAGTTACTTTAAATCTGCCTTGTTGGGAAAAAAAGGTTGGTTTAACCAATTTTCTAGTAGTTCAGATTAATGATATTTGGGCTCTTGGATATCCTTCTTGAGCTAAACAGATCTATTCCTTTCTGGGTCCTACTTCTGCTTCAGAAATGGAAGAAACCACCCTTCCAAGAATATTCCTATTAACTGTAGTTTTTTTGTTCCACTAGTTTTTCTGCTTCTGGTTTTCTAAAATTGACAACCTTGAAACAAGAAGCTGTATGGTTATGGTATGTTGTGCTGCTGTAATGTTTAGCTTACCATCCACTCTCCAGGTTTCACTTGCTGGCTGAATTTGATGATGGTAAACGTAGCTGTCGCAATCGCCTTGCAGGTCACAATGAGCGTCGAAGAAAGCCACAAGTGGGTATTCACTCTGGAAAAGCTGGGAGGTTGCTTCAGCCATATGGTGGTAATTACTTATTTCTGAAATTATATTATGATAAAGCTTCTCTCTTTCCCTTTGAAGTTCCATGCTTCCTTGTAGTACATGAAGTTGCATCTACTGCTTTCTTTGTTGATTACTTTTCCATCATATTTGCTGAAGTTCAAAATTAAAGGATTGTTGAATTGCTACTTACTAATCCTTCACAGCTCATGTTTGACTGCTTGATTATGAAAGATACAGAAATAGAAGCATGGCATGATAAAGTTGGTTCCCTTTCTTAGTTCATTTCCACCTTTTCAAAGAGTTTATCTACTATATATTCCCATACAGAATCAAAGAAAATTGAGTCAAGTTATGTTCACTTTTGTAACTTCTCAATGTTGAGATTATTTCTGGCGAGTTTTGTAGTGCATTTGTTAGACAAGTTTCTGTTAAGTTTTAATTTGATGCCATGTCTATGCAAACTCACTGTTATCATGCCATGGAACCCCATGAATGTACTGTAATTTTCCTTTTCATAAATTGTTATTTTCTTGAAGTAATATATTCATAGATGTGCTCATGTTCTCAATCCCCCACCTCCAAATAAAATAAAAAAAAATATGCTGCTTTTTGAATGTTGATCGACACTAGATGTACATATAGCATGTGCTGGTTTAGCACCAGTCATTAACAGTTGTCATTTTTTCTGAATGTTCTTTTCCGATGATATTCTTCCACATGTGCTGATTTTGTGCCATTCTTTATCTATTGTTTTTTTTTTTTTTTTTTTTTTTTTTGTGTAAGCTATAGCTTTACTTAGGATTCTTTGGTCCCATGGTGAATGTGAACCATAAGTGACTTATTTAAAGAGAATATTGGTGTCATATCTGAAGGAAATGATTTTCAGTCACTATATATAATCATGTTGAGTGGTACATTTTATTCTAAGGATAAAGTTACCTGTTTATGACCAATCACTAAGTCACTTTATTACCAACAAAACGAAGTTTAACGTGTTGTTCTTCCAGATAGCAGGTTCCAGGAGACCATGCTAACATCATCTTTTATATGCCAAGAGATACTCCCCAGTGGAGTCTTGTCTTCTGAGAAATATGGAACAAGTGACTGGTGGAGACCTATCAAAGCTGAAGACAACACCAGTTTTTCTTTTAGGCCTCTTTCTTCTATTCCTATTAGCAATGGACATCCTGAGTCAAGATCTTTATTTCCTTCATATAGCGAAAAACAATTTCCATTTCTTCACGAAAATGGCACCACATCTGCTACAGGGAACATCTTCTCTGAAAATACTAACCAATATCATTCACCTTCCCTCGGTGGCCAAAATTCTGGGTCTCAATCACTATTCCAAGACACGTCTCTAGGAAGCGAGGACTTCAATGTTTTCGATACCGAATCAGCAGTTCAAGGACTATCTGGAATTTCTGACTCTGGCTGTGCTCTCTCTCTTCTGTCATCTCAATCCCAGAACTCTTCAAGCCAATCATCAGGAATTCCCATGGTTCGCCCAATGGTTATTCCAAGCAGTCATAGCCATTACAGCATGAGTCAGGTTTCTGAAAAGATGATGGGAATAAGTTCACAGGCTTCAAGTGGAGTGTCAGATAGGTTTCCACCTGAATTCAATCCTGCAGATGGAAGTCATCTTAGTCCCATATTGATATCAGATAATAATGACATTCTCAATTTTGAAATGACAGATGGCATCTTCCAAGGGTCAGAATTTGTGAATGTGAAAGATCGTCTTTCCTGTGAAGATGGCCTCACCATTGACTTGCTTCAACTATCATCACAACTTCAGCGTGTCGAGCATCATAGACAATCCTTGCAGGTGAAACAAGAAAATGATTCTTCCTGCTCTCTGCGGATTAATTAAGATTCTTTAAAGAGGTACAATTTCTGATATATTTTATCACCATATTTCTTTGCATACTACTTAAGCACTTTGCTGCAGGACTAGGCATATTGGTGCACAACACTCTCTACCTTGAAATCATATTCTTCTTTGTAAGAGGAAAAATGAAATTTTGGCTGATATTGAAGAAGGAAAGACTTTATTAATCAATTATTTACTTGACGATATAGATCTTAAAAATTCCTTGTGGGTTCCAAAACCAATTCATGTTATACTTCATCTTTGTTCTTTCACATGGAACAAAGTCCCTTAACATTTCATTCAGTTCACTGCCAAGTTCAATGGAAGAGTGCTGATGCACCTCTCAAAAGCATTATATACCTCAAGCTGATCTTAAAAATCACATACTACATTTCAAAATAATTCGAGAGAGCTTTATATAATTTGTTTAGGTTTTGATATATAAAAGCTCTATGTTTGATATGGATACATCATATATGCATGTAACAAGAAGTAAACTTTGTTGTCTCTATGTGCATCTAGCCTCCATGTAGATTTAATTCTCTTACAGGCTGGTCGAATGACGAGTGAGACATAAAATAAATTTTAAAAGAATTTTTTTACTTTAAATAGGAAAATTATATTTTGAATCTTTTTGTCAATACACATGACATTTTTATTTTATAAAAATTAATAATAATATTTTTATTGATAGATTTAAAGTTTAAACTTTAGTTGCTTTATTTTTAAGTCGAGACTGTTCTCTCATGACACATTGTGTAGCTCAAAGAGTTAAAACATTTCTTTTACTGTTGGTGCAGGAACAACTTGTGCTTGTGCAGTAAGTTGTGAAAAGACTCCAATGCCACTCATCCAATTCCTTAACAATGTAGGGCACAGTGGGGAGAAGCTTAAGATGGTCATTGGCATCTACTGCTAAATGGTTTTCTCGGGCCAATTCATTTTAAGAAGCTGAACAATGATTCAGACACAATAGTCCCTCTCACTCTAAATGTATCCATCCATCTGGATATAATAAACCAAAGCCTGAGATGTATCGAAGTGTGCCCATCTGATGATTCATACCATAAAATACTTCAATTTGGACAATTGTTAACTAGAAACTGAAGTCTATATCATGATGAATATTAATTCTGCACCAATCCATTATTATTCCATCTTAACATTGTAGTAACAATGCTAGCCATGAAATCCGACACAGGAATCTAGAATGTTTTTTTACTTTTTTGTTGGTACATAGTTACTTTTTTACTGCATGGTGATGTTGTACTACTAGAGTTGTGTGTGATGGTGTACTGCATAGCTATCAAACAGTTTGATGCCAAAATAACGTACTACTAGAGAGATCAGCAAGATAATTAATTATCCATAACTCTACGGTCCCTCCGTTTTAAAATGACTGATATTTAAATTTTTTTCCTACAGATTAAAAAAAAAAAAAGAATTTTAAGTAAATATTATTTATTAAAAAATGATTTTATTAAAATATTTTTTTTTTTTTTAATTTCAATAAAAATATTATTAAGTTTTTAAAGTCAATAATATTTATTTGAAGATATTATTGAAATAAAAGGTTTAATATTTCATTAAAATTGAAAATGTTAGTATATGAATTTTTTTTAAAGTATTAAAATATTACTCAATTTGAAATGGTGAAATGTAAAGATTGACAAAATTATTTTATTCTTATCATATGAGCTAAATTTGTTAAACAACCTACATGAGTTTTGGTAAAGAGGGACTCCAATCCACACTAAGCATTTTGAATCATGTTTTTCCTTCTTTTGTTTTTTTTTTTTCTGGGGTATAATTTATTAAGCATGACATGACTATCTAATATAAATTCACATCCCCGGCAACGGCGTTTTATTAATTTTTCTGACATTTTGTTAATAATGGCTTTTTGTGTCACCAAATTCAGTTAGGATCCAGTATGGCAAACATGACTTCATACTAGCTGATGGGCTTCTTTTTCCCTCTCTTTAGAACCCACCCAATCTCTAAATTAAATGAAAGCTAAAACCCCCAAAATAAAAAACTCAAGGGCCACACAACAATTCATCATAGTTCACAATTACAATGCTATGGAATTGTCAGGCACCTTATAAAACAACACTTCCTAAGTGTTATCTATCATTTAATTTATAAAAAAAAAAATTCATTTTATTTATAATTTTTTAACATATTTTTTATCTCTCATTTATTACTTTGAAATTTTAGATATTATTATTTATATTTTTAATAAGAGAATAATTGAGAAAATAACAATTAATATTATATTGGGTTAAACAGCAAATTTAGTTAAAACTAATGAGATGGGTTAAACAGAAAGGCAAAAAGGGTTAATTAGTTCCATGTAAAGTGACAAATATTTTTCTATTATTCAATTGAGAGAGGCATTGACATATAATTTCAGATAATGTCTGAAATAAGATTAAATCCTACAAAGAACATGCATAAGAAATAGTAAGAATTAAAAAAAATAAAAAATCAGTTAAAGGTTTTGGCCGGCTTTCATGTTTGGGTAAAATAAATTGTTGGCAGCATGTTCTGTTTTTGGGTTAGGAACATTGGGAATGGGCGGCACAAAGAACATGGAAATGGAAACGTTAAAAATGCCAATAAGCTATGTGATGATAGTTCACTGACAACTTCACAAAACAATGGAAACTAAACTAAGTCATCTTTACGTTCACTCCAACGCTGCAAACAAAACACTAACGTTCCTTTTCCTTACAAATTTCTAAACAAGAAACAAGAAACTCGGTATGGTTTCCCAAAGTCTTGTTTCATGTTCAATCGTCTACAAGAGTCATAGGAAACTCATGAAAGAATTTAAAAGTTGTATTCCCAAAGATAAGGTTAAGTTATTAATTTTATTTTTTTATAATAATTTACACATCTTGATAAATTTTAATTTGTATTAAGATTTTTTTTTTTTGGGAAATATATTAAGACTACTTGATTTGAATTTAAGAATTTTCTTAACATAGACAAACCAAATAATATTTTGAACAATCTTTAATAATAAATTTAAATATTTACTACCTCCATCCTAGATGAAAGATTCTTTTATTAAATTTATTTGTCTCTTTTTATTAGATTCTTTTTAAATTATCTTTTGGATTATTTTTTTTTATTAAAATACCTTTAATTAATTTATAATAAATATTATAAATTAATGATTGTGATGATCAAAGCAAATGACTAACATATACTAGTACTAATTAATTAAGTAAAAAAAATGATGAATTTCAATAAATTTAAGGATAGTTTTAAAAAATAATACAAATTGTTAACAAATTTAATGTTATTAATTAAATTAATCAACTTTCTTAAATAATGTGAATTAATTAAAAAAGTATTATATTGAAGAATGAAGATAATAATTTATTTTATGAGGTCACACGTATTGTTTACAAAAACTTATTATATTTAAGTTAGATAAAACTATCATGAGATGTATTAAAATTTTTCTTATAGATATTTATCATTAGTATATTTACAAGTCTTAAGAAATTCACACATTAAGTTGAAATTACCACATAGTATTGATTGATTCACACGTTCAATTGTTTAAATGTCAAAATAATAGTTGTATTAATATTAGAGTGTAAACGTCAAAATAATAAGTATTATATAGTTCAAATTTCAAGTTAAAGTGATAAAATATTTAAATATTTGTGACAAAAGTTAAATAAACATTTATTATATATTTATAATGTTATAAGTCAGACATTAATGGCTATGTAATCTTGTAATCAAATTTACTTATATTTTTTTAAAAAAATTATTTTACATATTAAATTAAATTTACTTAAATAATTTTAATTTTTTATAAAATTTTGAATAATAATGTGAAAAAGGGAGGAAAAGGAAGGTGAGAACGTGAGTGGCTTGATTATCCTTTTACATTAACCTCAAATCAGATGCGAATAGAATTATATCATGTTCTACGCTGATTCGGCTACAAATTAAAATAAATTATCTATTAAGATAATAAGACTCTAATATTAACCGTGTAAAATTGTTTATTCAATTAGTTATGGCTACTTAGAACAGAGTCTTTTAAGTTATTTTTAACTCAATTTGTCCTCTTTTTCTGCATAATAAGAGAGACAGTTTTGTTGGAATGAAATAAAATAATTATAAATAATAATAATATCCGTATGAATATTTAACACAATTATGTATAATTAAGTTATAATAAGGCCAATTCCTCATTCAGCCTGTTTTTAAGTTTAACTACCAACATCGACAATAAGAACCTAATAATCAAGGTATATGTAAATGGGGAGCCATTCCCAAGAGCAATAATCTGGCAATCAAATTTCAAAGTTTAAGCTACATTCCAACTTGAAGAAAATATAAAAATATAAAAATAAAAAATATATGGAGGAGCCACTCAAGTTTTATTGTTCTATGAAAAGAAAAGGTAAATGAAAACTATAGGCATATCCTCTTCCCTCCTCAACAATTGATATCCCTAGAGCCGCATATATCAAGAAATTACTTTGCCTGACCATTGGGCAATGCATCAGATTTTGCCCCAGATGAGTTTAGTTCATCCCAAGCCTCAATCCATGTCACCATGGCATCTGCAAGCTTGTTAAAATAATCATCAACCTTACCAAGTTTGGCCTTAACTTGCTTGGAGAGTTCTATGTAGCATTTCTGAGCAGTTGTACATTCTTTCGGAAGAGAAACAGATTGGAAAAATGGGATCAGCTCTTCTTGCCAGTAAATTCCTTTGAATTCCTTTTTAAGGTTCACAAATGGGTTGCTAGCTTTGCTGTGCCAAATGTAAGGCAATCCTGTCTTCACCCCTAATCCCAGATGATCACTTATCACCTACATCATCAATAAATTAGTCAACACGAGTGCTGATTTTTTCACATAAATTTCTACTAGGCCTTCTTCTACACCTATTTGAAAGAAAACACCCATTTTTGTCTCTCCTTGGCTAATGATTTAAACTTTTCTAAGATAAAAAAAAGTGTTAAGACTAGAGACACTAACTTCATAATTGGATTAAAAATGTATTTTTGAGAGTAATAAAACATGTTACAAAAATAAATTTATTTTTCAAAAGTATGTTTAATACTCAAAAGTACTTTTTGAACTGAAAATCTAACATGTTCAAAGTTGAGTGTAAATTGAAATTGATCTCACATAGATATGAGTGAGGAAATTTAACACTAGTTTGGAAGAGAATACCTTCATGCACCAGCCAGCCCACATGTCATCATAGCGTCCAATAGGTTGACCCTCACCCATGAGTCCGAAGTACATTGCAGGACCGATTAACTCACGGTTGAATGCCAAATTCATACCACACATGGGGAAGAGGGTCCCTTTTGGGACAGTCATAACTGCATCCACGTACCTGAGAAAAATGTAAAAGACATTACCTAAAGAAAAAAAAATAAATGTACAAGACATATATGATACACATACCTAGTGTTTTTCTCTAGAGGTTTGACAAGCTGAGTTGGGGCATCATAGTCAGGAATGTTGAGCCAGAGACCATGAGAAGCAGCTGTAGGAACACCTTCACGAAGACTAAATGGGTATCCACGAACAAAATCTGTACCCTCTCTGTATGGATCATAGAGGGTGTTGAAAAAAAATGGGGTTGATGGACTCAGAAGGTTCTTAAGGTGCTGCTCCAGGGCATTAATTTCTTTGCCAGATGGATCTTTTGCAACCTGAAAAAATTAAGAAAAGAAGAAAGAAAAAAAAAAAACAGGACATTACATCTTAAACATGGGATCTGACCCCTGCTCCATGACAATGATAGCTCATTTAAAATATATGACAAACAAAACACAAGAACATGATTCAGATGTTGCATTGTGTAAGTTTTTAGAGAAGAAAAGAAGGGAAAAAAAAAAAAATGATGTTGTTGAAAAGTGGGAGAAAAAAGTGATTTAAGAAAGGTGAGTGGGACTAACAAAGCAGTCATCATCGATGGTGAAGATGTACTTCTTTTTGGAGAGCAAGAAGCCGAAGCAGCGGCAAGAAGAGTCCTTGAAGGAAATGCAGTGGGCCTTGGGGCCCAAAATGCGGTTGATATCATTGCGGTTATAGAGTTCAAAATGGAAACCTTCGGGGACTTTGATAAGCTTGGAAGGGTCACCATCTTGCACTATTATGAGATGGTAAGGTTCAAAGAAAGGCCTCCATTTTTCCAAGAAGTCAAGGTTCCTTATAGTGGGGATCACTATGTCCACCTCCTCCTTCAGAATCACTGTTGCACTGCTTCCAGACATCGTTAAGCTTCTTTTCCTCGGACAACAAACACAATGTTCTTCTTCTTGTTTAGGAGGGTCGGAGAGCACGAGGATCCTCTTCTGTTTCTGTTTCTGTTTGTTTGCTTTGGAGTGAGTGAAGGACTTAAGGGCTTTTTTGTAGTTGAAGCTCTTGGGACTTGGCACGTGCCCAAAGTCATACATGTAATAGGATTTCACCCCAGGGTTTTCAAGTTTATATTATTAAAACTTACCTATATTTGAATAATATTACTTTTTATTTTTATTTTTATTTTTTATACTAATTCTTTTAATATTTTAAAATATTACATTAATACTTTTTGATAATAGAAAATAAATGGATGTTTGTTTTAAATTTTAGTAGAATAAATTTTGATAAAACTAATTTTAAACTATGAAATATTGTTGGAATTAATACATGTTTGAATTAATTTTAATCATAAATTTTATATTAAAATATATATGTTGGTGTGTAAAATTTATTTTGCTTGTGAAATAAATTAATGGATATTTATTATAAGATTTTTTTAAGTTCTAACTAATATTGTTTAATAAAACAGTTAATTTAATATTATATGGAATCGTATCTCAACATAGGTGACATCAACTTGATTTAATGATTAGTTTAAATCCGAAATCTGTTGCTTAGAGAAAAAAAAAATCCAAAAAACAAAATCTGTGTTTCCATGAAAAGTAAATATCATTGTAAAGAATGCAATTAGATTATAATTATTATTAGAGCCATCCTTCTTTTAAGAGGGTAAAACAAATTCTTAGAAGGATTAATGCTGATTGTGATCATAACCCTCCATATGTTATTTGCCGATATCCACTTCAATAAATATTTTTTTTACCAAAAAAGAAGATTTCAAAATTTGTCAAATTTTCATCTAAAAACTCTTGTGAATTGAATAATTTTTTCCCTAACAAAAAAATCTTGTAAAAATTGTAGTGATAGATTAGGAAACAAATCTGTGTAACAGAATTTAATGCTGGGTAAGACCATATCCAACAAAAAGATGAACACTGCATTTTGTTACTACATAGTATGCCGATCTCACAAGTGATGCACAAAGTCGTAAATAGAAACCTGATAAGGGGGAAACGTTAGGGTAGAAAACAAATCATCCTTAGAAAATGCTCAACATGGTAATAACCCTTTGTATGTGATATATACTTCAATAAATTTATGATAAGAAAAAAATGGAACTTGTTTCTCAACACATTCTCCATGTATGATATAAATAAAGATGTTTTAGATAGCATCCAAATCCATAAAAACTCTATACTTGCTTTTAAAAACTTACGAATTGATTTTTTTATACTTGCTTTTTTTTTTGTATGATAGAAAATTAACTTAATAGTATAAATGCACTATTAAATTATGAATAAAAAATTTAATAAATAAAAAATACACTGATAAATTATAATTATACTTAAGTATGAATTTGATTATTGAAAAATAAGATTGTTTTTATTTTGATAATTTTTTTTGTTTTTGATCATTTAAATTATTTATTTATTTATTTATTTTAGTTTTTATTTTTAAATAATTATTTTTATTTTAATCTTGATTATTTATTTTGTTTTAAATTTATTATTAATTAGTTTGACATCATTAATTATTTAAATAAATATAAATTTAAAAATATAATTTATTAAAAAAATACAAATAATAATCATGTTAAATTCGTTAATGATAAGTTATAGATTTTCAAAATCATTATTATAATATCATTT
>JAMLFT010010072.1:0-12158 GCA_026544285.1 Pachyrhizus erosus
CTTGAATTTTTTTATTCTTATTTTTAATTCTTTACTAGAAACTAAATTTAAAGATTAAAAAAAGTTAAAAGAATAAAAATAAGAACAAATTTTTTTTTAGAGATGTTGGTTAGTAATGTAATTTTAAATTTAAAACAGAAAATTTTAGAAAATTAAGGATTAAGAAGATAAAAAATCTTAAGTTATATATTTTTTAATCATTTTAAAATAAAATTTACCGATATTATGATGTTGTTTTGTGCCTTGTAATGGATTTTTGACAATGAAGTTAGTACTTACCTTTTGACTGGTCGGTAACTGAACATAAGCTAGTGGCCCTTGGTCGCATTAACCAGTAGAGACAAATCTCCGTTTGTTTTGTTTTTTTTTTTTTTTTGTAAACCTTGGTTGCAAACTGACCACGCAAAAGTGAACAAACCACATTCACCTCGTTACCTTAAACTAAATTGCAATATCCATGTTCAGATCAACCAAATTATGACATGTGATGTTATTTGTAAATTTTCATGACAATGGCAAAACAAAAAGTACCTATTAAGAAAATTACAAAAAAAAAACTAATTAAAGAACTAATAATAGAAACACTTGATTAAAAATTGTGATAATATTATATTGAAAATCATGAAGAAGAATGTGTTGATAATTTTTCTCCTAAAAATATTTATTATTTATTCATTAAAAATAAAGTATTGATTAACATTTTTCTTAAAAAGTATTTAATATAATATATTCAACTTTGTTTAATCAATTTATTGATATCACGTCATAATATTATAAAAAAAATTAACAATCACTATGTTTAATAACACATATCAACTGATTTTTTTATTAATTAAAAAAATTATTTGCCTATTTGATAAATATACTTAATCTTCCATTTTATCATTTGCTAATGGAAAGGGGCATTGGACATACAATTTTTATTTTTCTCCAGAATCATAAACAACAAAAGAATTAAAAAGAATTTTAATTTATATTTCATTCTTTTTCCCGAAAACTGAAAAGTTAGGAATAAAAAACAATAAAGTATTTTGTCTAAATAATAAACTCTTCCCCTCTAAAAAACATGGCTTTGCCTCAACAACACATTGTTTCATCAAAATTTCCTCTCCCATCCACATCTCCTCAGCATTTACAGCTGTTTCTATAACTTGATTATAATTAACCAACAAACAACACCTCTTTTCCATGCTATAAGCATGAAATTGCTTAAATTTCTATCTTATTCATCCAAAACACACTTTCGATGAGTGTGTTACCAACTCCCTAAACTCTCATTCAACCAAACTAAATGAACTTTGGTAAAGGAGAAAAATTAAAATTTCATGACTTGAATCAGGAGGGTCACTCAAATTTCCTCCTCTTAGAATTTGGAGTATTAAGGGAAGAATCTGTATATGATCCAACTGTTAATTCATCACTTATAGAGCTCGAACATGGAGCATCTAGCACCCCAATTGGGCTTTCGGGTACAAATGGTGCTAAGTTGCTGCCCAAATTAGCAGAATCTTGGATCAAGGACAAATCTCTAATCAATTGAAGACACTTCAAAATTCTTTCCTGTAAAATGAAAACACCATAACTCAGTAATCAATCAAATAATTTACAAATGAAAGTTGATAGATATTAAACGTCAATGTTTGTTGTGTGGAAAGTGAGAATCACTATATTACCTTCTCAACAATGACACATGTTAAGACCTTCTCGATCTCTTCTGTTTGCAATTCCCTTGATACAGAAATTGCCACTGCTGCGGCTATTTCATAAGGCTTGAATTCCAAGAAATTGATATCTATATTGATTTCCCAACAATCACCACATTATTCCTCAAGAACAATAGAATAAAAAACTAAACATATTAGCAGGGTAAACAGAATGTATACATCTAATTATGTTAAGGATGAGCCCTACTGATCTCAAAATGGATGACTTTACTGGAAGTCGGTCATAAGTGATCTTCCGGAGGAAGTAGTCTAGGAAGGAAAATGGAGTTAAAGCTTGCATTTTCCATCTCAATGTGCTTAATACCAGTAGTTCCATTCTTTGAATGGTTTTAGCTTCAAATACAAACTTGGGTACTCCAACCTACAAATTACAAACAAAAGTGACAAAATCAGAGGAAAATGTACATGCCCAAAGTATATGTTGACAATCGTGGGTAATAAGATTTTACTATACCTGTAAATCTACACAAGAAGGCACTTTAATCTCCTCCATTTTAGCAGCAATTGACAAACATGCCACAGCTAACAGTTGCACACTCCAAGTTTTGCCTCTCTAAACATTCAAAGAAAAAAGACCAATAAAATGATTTTAGACTATCAAAAGAAGATCAAATAACATAAACTCAATAAAACACTAGTATGTTTTCAGTATTTGATCTTACTGGTAATTCATATACTGATAGAAACCGATCCAAGTAGTTCACAGATAGACAAAAGCTACAGGGTCCAAAACCATAGTATGTATGAGCCTGTTGATCACATTAGGCAAAGTAAAATTCAATAATACAGTTAACCAATCAAAAACCAAGATACAATGCTCACACAGCTTCAACAAGTAATGAGGGGAACATGATCAAAATCCAAATAGAATGAGTAGAACAGAGATGCAATTATATAAGGAAATCTCAAATGAATTTGGCCTTGCAAAATCAGTTTATGATTTATGAATCAGCACTAGTAATGCTTACACATAACCAACATCAAAATTTATGAAAATAAAAGAAATCTCCTGCAATAGCCAATTGAAACCCAATAGGAAAACCATAACTTGTAAAGAAATTGATATCAGAATAAAGTTAATCTTCTAGACGACTAAAACCCCATTAAATATACTTGATCTGCCAAGGTAAGAAACCAAGTTAATCATAAAAATCTTAGAGGGGATTCATTGAAGAAAAGAAGCTTGATTGAAAGAAATTATTCTCTATCAATCGAAGTATCAAACAAACAACAATCAAGAACCTCCATTGGAGGAAATCAATAAACCCACCTTCCAAATCCAATCAAGAGCCTCCTTCCTAACACTCAAGTCCAAGTCCCCATCAAGCAGCCTCTTGAGGTAATCATCCCGGGGCAAATGTTCCCTCTCCTTCCCAACCAAACCCAAAACAGTTTCATCACTCTGTACAGAAAAATCCAACAAATGTTCCGATCCATGGTTGTCCTTAATCAGAAATTGATTGTTTAAGTTAAGATTTTTGTGGTCCCAGGTAGGAGATTCATCTGCAACATTGCAATCAAACTCATCAAAGCACGTGTCATTGTTTTCCAGACACAGAAGGCTTGAGGTTGCAGGGTCAATGCTTCCTTCCATTGTTAGACCTCAAAATGGTATAAAAGAAACAATAGAAACCTTGTAAGACTAGTGTTTCAACAGATAGATTAAAAGAAGAAAACTTTATGCAGCATTCTCTACATAAGAATAAAAAATCTATGGTGCAAAATAGTGTAGAAGCTTAGAGGATTGGATTTGAGAGTAATGAGGGGTGGAAGATGAAGGAATAGGGTGGAGAATGGACAATGTTTAAGTAGGAAACTTGGCATGTGCCTTAGGTTAAAGACTTAGAAGGGTAGAGAAGAGAAATATTTGTAAAGCCGCCAGAATCGATGGACTATACCTGTAATTGGTGGTTTGGTCTAGTAAAAGAAAATAAAATAAGTAAAGAATATCAAAATCTTAAAAGACTACCAGTATTGTCTGGTTTTTCCACTTTGATAAATATGAATTAAGGCTTTTATTTTTTTATGTAAAAAAACGCATAATTTTTTTTCTATATTTATCTGTTTTGTTGATTTTGACTGAATTTTGTTAAAAGAATATTAGTATGTCGAATAGAAGTAATTAAAAATAATTTTATTATTCTTAAATAAAGCTAGATTTAAATTTACTAAAATAAAATAAATTTAAATATTAATTTAGTCCTCTACATTTGTCCACACTTTATTGTTTTGGCCATATATGTGAAAATTATAAATTTTAGTATTTGGTAAACAAATTTTTATGTGTTTCGGTTCTTAGTGTCGATTATCTTCTAACTTCGATAACTTTGACCACTAAAATATCTGTGATGATGCAAAGTTGTAAAAAAAAAAAATTAGAAGTTATTAAATCACCGTAAATCTCTTTTACATTAGAAAGAGAGAGGGAAACCATGGTATGCTCAAATCTATTGCATTCTCAACTACCACAGTCGTGTTTGATATGCAGGTAGTTTAACTAAATGGTTGAAATAAACTCTCTTCATTTTTGGCCTTTGTTGAGTTCTCTAATTATGTCGATGAACTATTCATACTTTAAGATAGGTTGATGATTGTATTATTACCATTATTCCTTGATCTAGATTCATTTAATCCAACTATTGAGATAATTTCAATTAAATTATCTGCATATCAATACATGTCATAATCAGTTGAATGTATTAGTTTTGGTAAAATAGTAGTTTCTCTTATTTTTCTATTATGGAAGATATTTATTTCTATTTAAAAAATATAACATATGTTATTTCTTAATCTGTGATTTAAAACTTGATTAAAAATAATTATAAGTGAAAATATGATTTTAGTTAAAAAAAAATTAATAATATAATTTTTATTTAAATAACTTTTTAATCTTTATAAAGTAAAAAAAAATATTAATTTTAATTTTATAATTTTTTTTTATTTTGATTCTTTTAAAAAAATTATTAATTATAATTTTTATTATCAACTAACATTAAATAATAATATTGATAATATATTAACTTATCACTTCATAAATTTTTTTAATAGGAATTGATATATAATTTTTTTGTTAAATTATATTTTTAAATCATCGTCTATTTTTTTATGTTGTTAGAACAATTGATGAGAGATTTAAAATATAATTAACAAAAAAATTTATATAATTATCTTGTTAGATTTTTTAAAAATATGGCAAGTCAATGTATTTTAATATTATTATTATGTCATTAATTAATGATATTATTTAATAATAAAAATTAAAATAAAAAATATTTAAAAATTAAAATAAAAAATAAAAATCTTAATTTATAAAAATTAAAAAGTTATTTAAGTTTATAAATATGTATAATTTTGTGTGTAAGCTTCTATAAAAATTCTGATTTAAACTTAGACTGTGTCATAAATTAACAATGTAAAGTTATACTGTAAAAATATGAAAGTAGTCAAATTGACCTATAAAATTAATTATGATTATTTTTTTATTAATTTTATTACTATAGATTAAAACTTTATCTTATTCTAGTACCAATTACTTAACAAATAAAGCTTTTCAGAAGTAGATAAAATTTATTTCACACTTCTAATTGTCCATTAACTTTTAAGTATAATCTACACTACCCACAAGCACTAGTGCGAAAAAACACTTTTAACAACAGTGTTTTAGATCGATTTGGAAAGAAGCAATTTAAAAAAAAAAAAAAACAGTGTCAATTTTCTAAATATAAAAATACTTTTTAAATTGATTGAAATTATAATTAATACAATAAAAAAAATTAAATCAATTATAAAATTAATAAATCTAAAAAGTACTTTTTAGACAAGTTCCCTTTAAAATCGATTTAAAAAATAATGAAAAATAGAATTTTTAAATCGATTCTAAAACAAATCAATCTAAAAAGTCACATTTTATATCGGTTTGTTTTAAAATCAATTTATAAAGTCTATCTCTGGTTTTGAACTTTTGTTTTTGAACCAAAACACAACGCTATCTGGTTTTCCCATCTTGCCATCGAAGATTGCTTCCACGTTGTAGAAGATTTGCTACCAAACTATCGATGGTCTCCTACAACGACTCCGGCGATTTTAAAGAACTCTGTTTTTCGCGTCGCCGCGAACTCCATTTGTTTTTGTTTTTGTTTTCGTTTTCGTTTTCGCGTTGCGTTGGTTTGCATTCGTTTGTTTTTTTCTCACCTCGCCATAGTTTCCATTTGTTTTCGTTCTGGCGCCGCCGCGGTCTTCATTGGTTTTCGTTCTCGTGCCGCTGCGATCTCCATTCATTTCCGTTCTCGCGCTGCCGCAATCACCAAAAAAACTTGTTGTAGCGGTGACTGCATCCTCTAACCGTGGACACACATTTTCATTTTCAAAACCGACGGCCAAATATCACCAACGGATTGACAGGTTCGTCAATTTCTAAAATTAAAATGTTGTAGTCAAATGTTTTCTTTTGTTTAAGCTTCTAATTGGTTAAAGTATGCATTAGTGAAGATAGTAAAAAACGCTTAAAATTAGTTAATATTGATTGAATACATGTTTCATGTGATTTACAAGTTTGCTTCATTGACCATACTTAGTAGTTATGACACATACTACATGTTTAATTGGAAACAATTATGTATTCCATTTGCTGCAGCTACGCAACCTTCAAAGCAATTTTTTTATTACTTCTCCTTATTGTGTTTGTTACCAACAAAGAAATAAAAATCATAGATTATTTGTAAGTATTTATTTCTAGTACATTTGTTTGATAATGTATTATAACTAACATAAACACAAAATTATGGATGATTATAAGAGATTGATGGATTTTTCATCGGGATCTAGAAGAAAGTCTAGATAGATTTATCTCAAGTAAGTAATTTTTAATCAACAATCAATTTCAATTTAGAATACTTAATTTAAAAGTTACTAATTTTATTCAAATTTAAAAATCATTTGTAGTGTCAAATATATTAAATATTTAAAAAAGATAACAGTTTAGATCGATTATAGTTATAATCAATTTAGAAAACTCACTTTTTAAATCAGTTATAATAATAGCTGATTTAAAAGCTCACTTTCAAGATCAGTTATAGCTATAATTGATTTAAAAAATTTATTAAAAAATATGATCAGGAGAAGATACCTCATCGAAGGTAATTATCGACCAAATTGATGGATATAAAAAAATATAATCTACACTTAGAAGATTTATTAATACAATTATCCATTTTAATCATGTCTTAATTACCTATTTACATCTAATCTTTTATTTATTAATTTAAATTTAACCTAGCCATCTATAATAACATAATTTCAAAAAATTTCACCCAAATATACAAGGTCAACTTTGATATTTTGTGGGTTAATTTGGAACAAAATAATTGATAATATCCCCACTTATATACAAGTATTTTAAAATGAATATATATATTGCATAAAAATAAAAATAAAAAAATTATTAAAAATAATTATTTTATGATATTAAGTGAATAACATAATTTTAATAAACTTTAAAAAGATGCATCATTTTTTAACTCAACATATTCTTATATTATTATTTATCATTCAATCCTAAAAAAAATCACACACAAATATTTATATATACAACCAACTCTAAAAGAAAATAAAAATATGTAAACACAAATGTATATATCATTTTTTAATAATTATTTATATAATTTTATTTATTATTACTCCTTTTTTTTCTATTTATTTTTTCTTTCTCATCATATTTTCTAATGCATCTCACAGTTAATCTTTTTCATATGGATAAAACCTTTCAAAATACATATAATTATCATTTTCTCATCATTTTGTATTAAACTTTACACGTATTTTTATTATTTATTAATATATTAACTTTTATTTTTTTTATAATTTTAATTTTAATTTGTGTTTTTTATCTTGTAAAAAAACAAACAAACGTTTTAAGTCTAGAAGAAAAAAAAAAGGAGAGGAACATTGACTTTTAATCTTAGGAAAAATATTTCCCATGTTGATAATAATATATTTTAGTCATACTTTATGGTAAGTTCCATACTTGAATGACTTTGAGAATTTTTTATGTATTTTTTGGTTTTTCTAGATAAGTATTTTCTTATAAAGGAAAAATAATTCACATCAAATTGGTTTTATTAAATTTTGGAAAAAAATTTAATGATATGAAATTGATATGATAACTTATTTAAAATTTTATAAGTTAAAAATAAATTTATCTATAATTTACTTAATATTTTACTATCTTTATTAGTTTAGGAAACACTAAAGAATAAATTGGTTTTTTGTTCACTTTATTTAAATATTTCAAATTTATATTTTGAAGTGATGAAAAGATATCAGATTATTTCAAGTTAAAGACTTAATGTAAAAATGATCGTTTAATGATGTCAGATTAGTACACAAAACTAATTATAAAGTGAATACCCATTTTTCAATTTAATTAATCAAAGCAGTAGAATTTTATAAAACCACAAACAGTAATATGATTTTGCTTAAATAAAAAAATCTCAAGCATCAGAAAAGAATTGATGTGCCAACTAAGTCTAAAATCAACTAATAAGTTTAATTAGGCTAAGCTGTATTAGTATTTCTTTTAGTTATTTTGGTGAATAATTAATCCCTGATACATTCAAACATTTAATTACAATAAATAGCCTACTTGAACATGTGACTGTTAAATTATTATCTTTCACATTTTTATATAAAATTTTTAAAATATGATTTCCCTGTCACTCCTCATTCACATGCTTACCCTTTTTATAATATGGTATTCACAAACTCTGTACTGCTACTAGTTTAAAAAGTGATATACAGCATAAGGTAACTGTAGAAAAATTAAGATGCTATTTATGATTATACAACATTGCATAGGCATAAAAGGATCTTAGGAGAAAAAGGAAATCGAACTCTTTAACAAACAAAGGCATAAATAGCTATTGCTTTACAATAGTTCTGAACTTCTGATTCTCATAGCCTCGCCTGCATTCGAAAGACTGGCAAACGTGCAATTAAAAGAAGGATGCTTTAATGTAAAAGCAAATCTAAGTACATAAAACTAAAGAGAAGGAAGGCTTCAATAAAATATTCCCATTGAAAACTAGTTCCATTATACATGAAAGTTTATTTTAGAGAACTTGGAAAAAAGATTTTTGAAAAGGACTCCAACTATAACCCAAAATCATGGATCTATTGATATCATGAAACTGATTCCTACTTCTTTAATTGAATCCCCCTTCAAGAAGGTTGTTACTTTAAAATGAAATGCATGCTCTCTTTCTTAATCTTTAGGAAGATATATTCTCAGTCCTTTTCATCACCTAGAGATGCTCCCTCTTTTGCCCTCTTTCATAAGATACTTTATATCTTTCCATCCACTCTCAATGGGAGTTGTCTGCAAATAAATTCTTCATATGGCCATATATGGGGAGACTTTATACCATAGCCCAAATCACGTGTATTGTTAATTTTAATATCAGCACTTTTTGGTTGTTAGACACTTATGACCACAAACATATACATAAATATGTATCATCTACATCCTTGCTTGATAGATAATTTTATCATTTAAATATTTGATCAAGGATTTAATTTTTAGTCTGTATTATTGAAAAAATAGTTATTAAAAAAAGTTAATTTTTTAAATGGATTTCAGTAACTCTACACATCAGTTCTTAAATCTCGATCAAAAGTACTTAGATTAAAAAAAAGTCACCTTTGATGTGTTTGGCTTAAGCATGGTGTTCCAAAAGTAGCCTTTATAGTGTTCATTTGATTGGTCCAAAAGCCTTTCACTTGAGAGTGCTTGCTAGCTAGCTACTACAAATACACAAATCAATGCCTTGATAGTTGAACGTGAAAGTAGCCAGAAAAGAACATAAGCTAATACCTACTTCAATTTCTTAAGCACGGATTTGGAATAAAAAACAGAATCTCTGCCAATGCACAGCAAATGCTGCTTTCATGTGTCATCCTTGTGCCTTCCCACTTGTGAAAGATAAGAATTCTCTGATGGATATTATTAGTAGACTCCAGATTGGAAGTTTGCAATTCAAGTAGCCAACCATAATGCTAATTTATAACGCTATGGAAATCTATAATTTCAAACCATGGATTCTGATTTATAACGTTATGGAAATTTATAATTTCAAACCATGGATTCTGATTTATAACGTTATAGAAATTTATAATTTCATACGATCCTACCTAATATTCTTTAAGATGTGTGTGCATTTCACTCATTATTATTCTTAAAACTAACAAAGTAATTTCTTTTTCAAACATTTTAATTATTTTTATTTTTACTTTTATTTATATATTTCATCTTCTTAATTCTCTATCCTTTTTCAATATATCCTTTTTTATTTCTATCTTAAAAGTTTTTAGATTTTTAAAACAAAATGTTAATAGCTAAAAATAATTTTATATTATAATTGATATTTTAAAATTATTATTTTTATAAATTATGTATCCTTCATGAGAAACAATCCAATTAGAGTCATCTAAGATCAATATGAGTGACAAAATTCTTCAACTCTCTTGTCTATAATTTAACACAATTATATATTCAAAATTCAACTTGATACCAATGATTAAGGTTAAATCAACTTGATATCAATTGATATATGCATTTGGTGGTTAAAAAATATTATATACATGAAATTATTTATTTCATGAAACATCAATTAATTTTATGAAAATAATATAGATTTGATCCACTTAATAAAAAAATTACTTTATTGGTTAGACTACTAAAATTTAATGTATAAAAAATAAAAATGATACTTGTATAACAAGTAACAAACAACAAAGAGAGAAAGGATAATAGAGAGATAAGTTTAAAATGTAAGAAATGATAGATAAAGAGAGATAGATATCAACAATGATGTTGTTTAAATTGTTGTATGAATTATCATATCTCTTATGCCTAACACGTCTTAATATGTTAATTTTAATCTTAATATATATAAAGTAAGTATGTCTAAATTAGTTTAATAATTTTTTTTACTCATTTTTAGGACAAATTATGAAATTATTCTTAAATATTTTGTGTAATATATTATCTTATTATACCATAATATTATCTTAAATAGATCATAATTAATTTTTAAGTATTTCTATTTTAGATTAGACATGTAAGATGATGTACTATTAAATAGACATTGTTTATATTAACTATTAATTATTAGATACATTTTCCTTGACAAATTTTCCTTTATAATGTGTAAACAATTTTGGAAAATCCAATAGTTATAGTATTTGAAAATTCAAAATGATATTTTTTCTTCTATTTAAACTAATCAAATCATGAAAGTTGTTATTTGAGCCTAAATGTTATTTTCGAACTTAATATTTTGAAGATCAATATTTCTATTTTATTTTTTATATACTATGCATTTTAAAGACAATGTGATGTAAGACATTGATGATTGTTAGTGTTTTAAAATTTGTTGTTGACAAGCGATCTACTATAGTAAGTAACAATTATTTTCATTTTCATGTATATTTTATTTTTATTATTTAAACCAATTTTTTATTATATTTTGAATATATTTTATTATAGATTATCCCGATAAGTCAAAGAGTTCATTATGAAGTTTTTAGAATCAATATAATCAATTACAGATTTGGTAATCAATTATCCTATTAGACAAAGAACTCCTTAAAATTTTGAAAACAATGTAATTGATTACTAGTTGTGATAATCAATTATCTAGTCAAACATGAGCTTCTTCTAATGAAATACATTTTTTAATCATTTAATTCAAGATACAAAGACTTCCCTTTTTCAAAAAAGGTCTATGTAATTAATTACTATTTACTATAATCAATTAACTTGATATTCAGTGAACTTTATTCCAATATTATAATAGAATCAACTTCTCAGTCTTTTTGATTTTGCACAAGGTAATAAACTACAATTACTTTAAATCAATAATCTTATGCATTATCTTGCATTTATTCAAAATCTTGAATTTTGTCATTTTAAGTTTATATTTGATCATTCTCTAAGCATAAAAACATATTTATCACCTATACTACCCACATGCCTAAATTTACAAACATCCAATACAATGTCACATCTTTTAAACGTGTTTTTCATCTAAAATAAAAACCAAAAACTAAATTCCATTTGAGCTTGATCTTCAATCAATAGTAAATATGCTATTTTATTTCAATCCATTTAATGTTTAATAATTTTTGTCTTAAAAAAGTTTGTTTTTCATTTTTCGTCCCTGTAAAATTTTGTTTTTTCTATTTTTCATCCCTATAATATTTTAATAATTACTTTATTCCCATTATTTTTCTATTATTTTAATATTATACTGCATAATATTTTTATCATTAAACTTATTAACTTAATGGAAGTGTGATGTCTACTTAAAATTATGTTATTTTTATTTATTTTAAAATTGATTGATAATATTTTAGAATATAGTATAAGATAAATAGTAA
>JAMLFT010010073.1:0-12156 GCA_026544285.1 Pachyrhizus erosus
ATGCCTTAAGTCAAAAATCCTTGCATATGTCAATGATGATGGCAGAAGAGCAAAAATTGATTAAGGATTTCAAAAATTTGAATCTAGTTGTAGAAATACGCCCACAGAGTTTACTCCTAGGTACATTGACCATTACCAATTACTTCCTAGAATCTATTAGAAAGGAACAAGATGAAGATCCAACTATACAAGAACTCCTTAGTCAAAATGAAACCTATCAAAAGGATAATAAAGGAATCATCAAAATAAATTATAGTATTTGCATCCTAGCAAACTCAGGACTGAGGAGAGCAATACTAGAAGAAGCCCATAAAAGCTATCTGAATTTCCACCCAAGAGTAACCAAGATGTACCAAGACCTAAAGAAAACCTTTTGGTGGCAAGGGATGAAGAGACATATTAAGAAGAAGAAGAAGGAGAAGGTGAAGAAGGAGCATACGATTAAGCAAAAGCAGAAAGAGAAGGAGAAGAAGAAGGAGCATACGATTAAACAAAAGCAGAAAGAGAAGAAGAAGGAGGAGGAGGAGAAGGTGAAGAAGGAGCATACGATTAAGCAAAAGCAAAAAGAGAAGAAGAAGAAGGAGGAGGAGAAGGTGAAGAAGGAGCATAAGATTAAGCAAAAGCAAAAAGAAAAGAAGAAGAAGAAGGAGGAGAAGGTGAAGAAGGAGCATAAGATTAAGCAAAAGTAGAAGGAGAAGAAGAAGAAGGAGAAGAAGAAGTGGAAGGATAAGGAGAGGAAGAAGGAGGAAAAGAAGGATAAGAAGGATAAGAAGAAAGAGAAGAAGGTGAAGAAGGAGCATAAGATTAAGCAATAGTAGAAAGAGAAGAAGAAGAAGGAGAAGAAGAAGCAGAAGGAGAAAGGGAGGAAGGAGGAGGAAAAGAAGGAGAAGAACAAGGAGAAGAAGGAGAAGAAGAAAGAGAAGAAGAAGGAGCAGGAGGAGGAGGGGGAGAAGGAGAAGAGGAAGGAGCAAAAGAAGGTAGAGAAGAAGAAGTTAAAGAAAAAGGAGGAAGAGGAGAAGAAAAAGGAGAAGAAGTAGAATAAGAAGGAGAAGAAGATGGAGGAGAAGAAGGATAAGAAGAAGGAGAAGGAGGAAAAGAAGGAGGAGAAAAAGCAAATGAAGATGGAGGAAAAGAAAGAGAAGAAGAAGGTGAAGAAGAATAAGAAGAAGCAAGTGTTGAAGGAGGAGAAGAAGGAGAACGAGAACGAGAAGAAGTAGGAGAAGGAGAAAAAGAAGGAGGGGAAGAAAGAGAAGAAAATGGAGCAGAAGAAGGTCGAAAAGAAGGAGTTGAAGAAGGAGGAGGAGAAGGAGAACAAGAAGGATCAGAAGAAGAAGAAGGAGGAGGAGAAGGAGAAAAAGAAGAAGGAGAAGAAGAAGGAGAAGAAGGAGGAGGAGAAGGAGATGAAGAAGGGGAAGGAGAAGGAGAAGTAGAAGGAGGAAAAAAAGGAGAATAAGATGGAGAATAAGGAGAAGAAGAATAGAAGAAGCTGGAGCAGGAAGAGGAGAAGGAGGTGGAGAAGGAGGAGAAGAAGGTGGAGAAAAAGGTAATAAAAAAGGATGAGTAGAAGAAGAAGGATGAGAAGGAGGAGAAAAAGAAGGAGAATAAGAAGGAAAAGAAGAAGGATAAGAAGAAGGAGAAGAAGAAAGAGAAGAAGTAGAAGAAGATGGAGGAAAAAAGGAGACAAAAGAGGAGGAGGAGAAGGAGAAGAAGAACGAGAAGAAGTAGGAGTTGAAGAAGGAGATGTAGAAGGAGAAGAAGAAGGAGAGAAAGGAGGAGAAGGAGGAGGAGGAGGAGGAGAGGAAGGAGAAGAAGAAGGAGAAAAAGAAGGAGTAGAAGAAGAAGGAGAAAAAGAAGGAGTAAAAGAAGAAGGAGAAGAAGGAGAAAAAGAAGGAGTAGAGAAGAAGAAGGAGAAGGAGAAAAAGAAGGAGTAGAAGAAGAAGGAGAAAAACAAGGAGGAGAAAAAGGAGAAGAAGGTGAAGAAGAAGGAGTAGAAGAATCAGAAGGAGGAGAAAAAGAAAGAGGAGAAGAAGGAGGAGAAGTGATACTGGCCTAGCTTCTCAAGATGGAGATTGAAACTTGAAAGGTTCTTTTACAAGATCTATGAAGAAGAGACTTGAAGAAAAGATGAGTCTCTTTGTTTGTGGACATTGGTAGTTTAGGCCTTGTATATTGGGGTCATATTAATTAGGATTACTATTGTGAATATTTTGGTTTTGGGCTTGTATTTAGCCCATTAGCTTGTAGGGCTTGAATGTATGTGGCCTTGTTGGGCCTTCCTTCTTTCCCTTGGCTCAAATTGTCACCTTTTTTGGCTTGTAGCTTAAGTTTGAGGTACTTGGTTGCCTATATAAGGCACCAAGTCAACTAGGAGTCAACAACTTTCAGTTTGAATGATAATTGAAATTTTTCTCTAATTATGAGAGTTAGATTTCTCTCTAGAACTCTAGGGAAGAAGTCATTTTTCCTTATCAAAGCTAGATTGCTTTGTGGTGGATTTCTACCATTTCTTATCCTATTCTTAGGAGTAGGTGATGAATTTATCTCTTTTCTCCACCATTTCTTATCATTGAAGCTTGGAATTGAAGATATGATGAAGATCGTTCAAAGAAATGTTGCATTTGGTATCAAGAGCCAAGATATTTTCAATTAAATCTTCAATTCGGTTAGATCTAATTCAATTCGTGCAAATCTAATTGAAATTTTGTTGAATTTGCTTGGAATTTCATTCGGTTTGCATTGATTAATCTTCTCCTTGGTTCATCAAGCATAATTCTTGTTTTTGTCTGCTTCGTTGTTGATACATTCCTAACTTCTCAAGATGGAGATTGGAACTTGCAAGGTCCTCTAACAAGATCTATGAGGAAGAGACTTAAAGAAAAGATTAGTCTCTTTATATTTGGATATTGGTAGCTTAGAAATCATGTATTTTGAGTCATATTACTTAGGATTGCTTTTTTGAGTGTATTTTGGTTTTGGGCTTGTAATTTGACCCATTAGATTGTAGGAATTGGATGTATATTGCCTTGATTGGGCTTGATTGGACCTTATTTCCCTCTCTTGGCCCAAACTGCCACATGCATTGTCTTTTAGCTCGAGTTTAGTGAGCTTGGTAGCCTATATAAGGCACCAATTCAACAATGAGTCAATAACTTGAATCATTTGATGAATGTATAACTCATGTGAGTTTGAGAACTCTCTCTAGCTTCTAGTGAGTGATTTCTTCTTGATTCCTTATCAAAGCTTGGCTTTGTGGCAGTTTCTTCCTTATCTAGAGATTCATTCTCTAGTGGCAGATATAATATTTTCTCTCTTGTTCCATTGCTAATTTGGTGAAGATGAAGCTTGTGAATGGATGAAGATCCTTGGAAGAGCTTCATATCCGAGATTTGAAGTTATCATTTGGTATCAAGAGACTTCTCATCCTCAAGTATTCTTCACTTTTGGTTAGATCCTTCTATTTCATGGTCTTGTGCTAAATTTGTTGTAGTTGCTTCGATTTAGGATTTCTTCTTCTTCTTCATTGTTCTTCTCAAGTCCAAAGCAAATCCTTGAATGCTCTTCAAGTTCTTTTGCTTGTTTGATGTTATTATTACTTACATTTTGTTCCTTGCATGATTTGGAGTATATTGATACAAAAATCCTTGGTATAAACATCTTTAATTTGTTTGGGTCTAAGTTTTTCTTTTCGAATGTTCTTCATGTGTTCTTAGTAGTTCTTGAAGCTTATAGACTTAGATCTATCTTATTTTCCATTTTATCTTGTTAGATCCATGTGTAATTCATGTTTTAATGTTAGTTCTTCATGTTATTAGAATTTCTATTTAGGATTTGTTGGCTTGTGTTCTTGAGTATTATTCTTGATCTTTAGAAAATTCTTGTAGATCTACAAATTTGCTTGGTAGATCTTCAAATATTCAACTCGTTTAGGGTTAATTTTCATATTTAGTAAAAAAATCATGCTTAATGTTTCTGGTCAAGCTTGATTAGTGCCTTAATCTTGTTTGAATCTTGTTAATTAAGGTTTATTGCATGCATTTTGTCGCTAATCCTTTGAGTAACTTATAGCAAATGCATTGAACCTTGTTGGTTGAATTCGGTGCGTGCTTTTGGTGTGTTTCCACTACTCCACTAAGCATGTTTCCACTACTTCACTTAATGTTGTCTCCACTAATGTGTTTCCAGTAACTCTTGTTTCCACTAAAGTCACACTTTCTTCACCTTGTGAATTTGAATTTCGAATTCTACTTCTAAACATTTTGTGAAATATGAATTTGCCACCAATTTTCCTATTCAAATTTTAGAGAAATTCAAAATTTTCCTACACTTCCATCTTAAAACTTGCGAAGCTTTGTGTGCCTTGTGAATTTGAAAATTCAGAAAGAAAAGCAAGAAAAAGCATGAAGAATGATGTGTTAAAGTCTCAGATTATGCATGAATGATTGATTAGAAAAAAGAGAGAAGTAGAAAAGAAAGGTGCAATCCGAGGCATACAAAGTTGTTACAATTCTCCATGGATCTTGAATTAATCTTCATCATTAACTTCAAATTGAACGAGTAATGGAAGGGAATAGATAGGAAACTACCACCACTCCTCAGAGATCGATAAGGTAAGGTTAATCCACCACAAAGCTTCAACAAACATTGATAAAGAAGAAGAAACTAGTCCTTAGAGTTCTAGAGAGAATTCTTTAATCTCACAAATCTAAAAATTTAATATTATGAAAGTTATCATGACTACAATTGACTTGGTGCTTTTATAGACATGGTTTAGCACCTAAAACTGAACTCAAGGCATCTATATGTGGCAGATTGGGCTTAGAAAGGAAAGCAAGCCCAAACAAACCCACCAAGCCTCATAAGACTCATCCCTAACTCCTAATGGGCTAATATAAGCCCTAAATCAAATACAAATACACAAGACATCCTAAACTACTAATGGGCCAGTATACAAGGCCCAAAACAAATCCTACAAACTATAGAGGCCCAAATACTATGAGACTGATCTTTTTCTCAAGTCTCCTTCTCATGGCTTTGGTCAATGGCCTTGAAGACTCCAATGCTCCAATGGAGAAGTTAGGCATACACCATCCCCTCCTTTAAAAGGAGTTGTCCTCGAATCTAAAACTGGAACTAGATCACTTGAAACAATAGGAGACAAGTCAGAAACATTAAAAGTATTAGACACTCCATAAGGATCAGATAAATCTATTTTATAGGCATTATAATGATCCTTTCAATTACTTGAAAAGGACCATAAACTCTAGGTTGAAGTTTAGATTTTCTCTAAGAAGGAAATCTATGCTTTCTCAAATGAATCCAAACTAGATCCCTAGGTTGAAATATCATTGCCTTCTTTCCTTTGTTGGCTTGTTTAGTGTAGTACTCTATCTTTCTCTCAATTTGACTTTTCACTTTCTCATGCAATTCTTTCACATACTTAGCCCTAGACAAGCCATCAGGATTGGACATGTATCCCATATCAAGAAGGGGAAGCAAATCCAAAGGAGTAAGGGGGTTAAACCCATAAACTACCTCAAAGGGGGAATAGGAAGTAGTTGCATTAACTACCTTAATATAAGCAAATTCTATATGGGGTAGGAACTCTTCCCAAATTTTCAAATTATTTTGAACCACGCATCTTAACAATTGACCTAAAGCTTTATTGATCACATCTATTTGACCATTAGTCTAGGATGGCAAGATGTAGAAAATAATATTTTAGTCCCCAACTTTCTCCATAAAGTCCTCTAGAAATGACTCAAGAACTTTGGATCTCTATTAGAGACAATGGTTTGACGCACACCATGTAGCCTAACTACTTCCCTAAAGAATAAGTCAGCCACATGACATACATCGTCATGCTTGTGGTAGGGAATGAAATGTGCCATCTTTGAGAACCTGTCCAATACCACAAAAATAGAATCCCTCCCTTTCTTGGTTCTAGGTAAGCCCAAGACAAAATCCATAGAAACATTTGTCCAAGGAATATAAGGTATAGGAAAGGGTTGGTACAACCCATAAGGCATTAGCTTGTCTTTGGCTTTATGACACACCTCACACTTATTACAAAAGTTAATCACTTGGTGTTTCAGCTTTGGCCAATAAAAATGTTCATGGAGGATGCTTAGAGTTTTATCTACACCAAATTGTCCCATCAAACCTCCCTCATGGGCTTCCTTCATCAATACATGCCTATAAGAACTCTAAGGAATGCACAATCTATTTCCTTTAAAAAGGAAACCATCCTGCTTGAAATAATCCAAATAGGAATTATCCTCACATAACTCAAATAGCTTAGAGATTTCATTATCCTTAAGATATAACTCCTTAATGCCACTAAACCCTAATAAGGTGGAATCCATCATGGAGATAAGGGCATATCTCCTAGAAAAAGCATCAGCTACCACATTAGACTTTCCCTATTTATGCTTGATAACATAAGGGAATTGCTTTAGAAACTCCACCCATTTGGCATGCCTTTTGTTAAGCTTGCCTTACCCCTTTAAATATTTGAGGGACTCATGATCACTATGGATCACAAATTCCTTGGGCAAAAGGTAGTGTTGTCATGTTTGCAAAGCCCTCATAAGAGCATAAAGCTCTTTGTCATAAGTGGAATAATTAAGCTGATCACCCTTAAGCTTCTCTCTAAAATAGGCTATAGGATGGCCCTCTTGTAGCAAAACAGCCCCAATACCTACGTTGGAGGCATCACTCTCTAACTCAAAAGATTTCTGGAAGTTTGGTAAGGCTAGGACTGTGCTTAGGTTAACTTATCTTTCAATGCTTGAAAGGCTTCTTCTTGACTTTTCTCCCACTTGAAGCCTACATTTTTCTTAACCAATTCAAGTGAAGGTGTGGCTATAGTGCTAAAGTTAGGGACAAACCTTCTATAAAATCTAGCTAGGCCATGAAAGCTCCTAATATCATTATTTTTTTGAAGAGTAGGCCAATCTCTAATTGCTTTCACCTTTTCCTCATCCACTTACACACCCTTTGCATTGATTACAAAGCCTAGGAAAACTACATGGTCCACGTAAAATGTACATTTCTATAGGTTTGCAAATAAGTGTTGTGCCCTAAGTACACTCAAAACTTTCCTCACATGCTCCACATGATCTTGAAGTGATTTACTATAGAGTAAGATGTCATCAAAGTAGACCACAACAAAATTACCTATAAATTGCCTAAGCACATGATGCATTAACCTCATAAAAGTACTTGGAATATTTGTAAGACCAAAGGGCATCATTAGCCATTCATAGAGCCCAAACATGGTTTTGATTGTTTTCTTCCACTTATCCCCTTCTCTCATCCTAATATGGTGGTATCCACTCTTTAGATCAATAATAGAGAAGAGAGATGCCCCATGCAACTCATCAAGCAAGTCATCCAACCTAGGAATGGGGTGTCTATACTTCACTGTAATGTTGTTAATGGGCCTAAAATCAGTGCACATTCTCCATGACCCATCTTTCTTAAGCACTAAAATGACAGGCATAACACAAGGACTAAGGCTTTCTTGAACCCATCCCTTACTAATTAAGCCCTCAACTTGCTTTTGGATTTCTCTAGTCTCTTCTAGATTACTCCTATAGGCAGGACTATTAGGAAGGCTTGCCCCAAGGATTAATGTTCTACTCCCTTGATAGATAGTAACCCTATTGTAATGTCCTTGGGGAAGACATCTTCAAATTCTAACAAGAGTTTCTCAAATTGCTGTTTCAACCTAGGTTAACTAGTTAAGCACAATGGTGAAGGCACACATAAGAACAAAAGTAAGGATTTTAGCATTTCTAGGACATTCTAACTTCAGGAAAAATATTTTAAACTCCTATGCCACTATTAGAGGCTGTCCAAAAACTTATAAGTTGAAAATATGAGAAAAATTTCCAAGAGGACAAATTTTTCATAAATGGCCAAAATACCCCCTATACTAGAAATTTGAATTTCTTCTACTGTTTATAACTTCTTGAGCCTGAAAAAGCTCAGTTTTAATTAGGAAAACTGTGTAACATATTCTAAGGTAAGAGAAGGAAAGAAAATTCTGTTAAATTATATTTTGTGAAAAATGACCAATATACCCTTAACCCTAAAATCCATAACTTATGTGTTGACCACCTCATGTAACCAAAAGGATGGTCAAGAAACTCTTAAGAATTGTGTTCTGAAAAACTATATTCACCTAGAGATTAAATTCAGGAGTAGAAGCCCATAAAATGAAAAATTATAATCAAAATTAACCATTATGCCCCTAGAGCAAAGTGTGACTAAATTATCCTTGTATCAAATTTTTGACACCAACGTAGACAAGATTTTAAGAAGAAAATTTTAATTTGTGTTCTAACCAAATCTTTGATTATGATACAAATTTTAAGTAACATGATAATTTTTCATAAATGACTAAAAGACCCTTAGTTATTAAAGTTAGGAAAACTTAAGAAAATAAATAAATCTTTAGAATATAATTATTCTATAATGGGAAAGAAAATTCATACCTAAAACCTCAATATAATAAATGATGTTAATTGGTAAGTCTCCTTGTCAAAAAAGGTCCCCTGCAATATAAACTGACCAGAAAGAGCCAATAATGGTGAATCAAATTTGGTCAAGCAAAATTAGATGAATACTACAAAGCAGAAATTTGCTAACTATGGATATTTTAGGGATTTGGTACCATGAGGCTTGATTGAACGAAGTAGAGGTGAAATAACTAAAGACATAATACGAGTGAGATCAAAGAATGGAGAAATGCAATACAAAAGGTACATGAGAAATGTATGCAAGTTGTGGAAGTCCTTCAAAATGTATAGGCACCAAGTCTATGGACTGTTTGGGATTAAAAGAAGTCACACAAAGTCACCCAAAGAATATAAGCCTAAAATCAGCTTGAGATATGTACTCTTGATCATCATCTAAATAATTTACAAACTATGGATTTAATATTACGTTTTGCATAAGTCCTCAAGAGTCAGTGGTAAGAGGCAACGAGGGATCCCCAAAGCATTAGGAATAAATTTTAGAATACTATACGGTGAGTTAAGAGTATAGGATTACAGGTACGCCAATATGATATGTTTGTTGAAGAATTGGGAACTCGCTCCTACAACTAACATTTCCAAGAAAATATGTCTGATGACTTTCATCCTCTATTCCATATGTTCACTACCCTGCTCTGTGGTCGATGGACTAGAGACGCATTATATTAGTTAGATATGTATACAGGTTATGTATGTTTTACTTTCTTTCTTACAACACCCTTCAACCCTACAACCTCAGGACAAATAGACCTTCCAATAATACTAACCTAGGTAGAACCTCCTCAATTCTCAAAATTACCTCCTCGGCTTCCCTCACACCCTAAGAGGAGACGACCAAACAATTCCAACTAAAACCCTCCCTCCACTTACACCAGAACTAAGACAACTGAGCCTGATCCTAAGGCAGAATCATCTAAAGAGGAGGATCTATCTGAGAACACCAGAGACGAATTTTAAATTTGTCCTTTACGATGTAAAAATTGTATAGCTATATGTAAATTAATGAATGGAAACACTTTCAGAAATATTGTGTGTGATTTTGTTAGAAAAATTTAGGTTGTTACATCTAGTCCCTTGGTATAATCTTTGTAACCTATTATGCATGTCTCTTACATAACTAGATAGAATGAATCTACCTCTCATGGTCCTTTTAAGCTTTTCCCAATTCCTTTCCCCTATTCTCCTACCTCTTCTAACTTCCTCTTGAAGTTGGTTCCACCAACTTAAGGCATATCCTTCAAAGGTAAGGGAAGCTAGTTTGAGTTGTTTGGGATCACTTAAAACATGAAAATTAAATACTTGATCACATTTCATCTCCCACTCTAAGTAAGCTTCTACATTGGAAGAACCATCAAATTTGGGCAAGTTAACCTTAGGATCATATTCCCTATGATATAGTGGTCTCAGCCTAACATCAAATTGTCTCAAATCATCATTTTCCATCCTAACATGTCTCGGCCTAGGTGATATATGGACCCTAGAATGTCTTTCTCCATCCCTATGTCTTTTAATGTCACATGATCCACATAATATTCATCACTAAGGTGTGAAGAAGAGGAAGAGTGTTTATCATTTCTTCTCATTACATCCTCTACCCTATGGTTCATTTCCCTTATGCTTCTTTCAAGTTTGTCATTCATTTTCCTTTCATTTTCAATTTGCATGTTTTTCATTTGTTTTATCATATTTTCCATGAGCTTTACTGACTTTGGTGAAAAAGCATCATTATCACTACTGTTTGCCATACCTACAACAAAAAACAGAGTTATAAATATCACAAGTTACAAAATTGGCAACCTTTTTGCTCCTTAGTGTTTGCTCTCAACACTTGTGTTTGCACTCTTTTAAGGCTTTTTCTTTGTAGGAAAATTTCTCTTGCCTTTTACCTCTCCCTAATTCTCCCTTGGAAGGTTAAGAAGAAGTTCACAAGCTTTAAATCGAAGTGTTGGACTTTGGGAGTAGCCTGGGCCTCCACCAATTTATCCAAGATGCCAAATGAAATCAAACTCAATCAAGACAAAACCAAAGATCCAAAGGTAAGACGATCAATAAAAGCTAAAAGAAATGAAGCACTACTCAAAATAGAATAGGATGTAAGACAATCTAATATAAGATGTAGAGACTCAAAAATTATAAAAAAATAAACAAAGAAAGAGGTCATATGACAACTCAAATAAATTCAAAGCATGCAAAAATTTGAGAGAATGGAAGGAAGGAAACACAAAGCATACACAAAGTTTCAAGACACAAGATAGTTTCAAGAAAACTCAACACATGCTACACCAAAATTTCAAAAGGATTTTTAGGTACAAATGAGGAACTCAAAGCATGTATTACAAAAAAAGGAAAGCCCAAGAATTAATCAATGTACTCCACATTCAAATTAATCAAACAAATCAAAGTGAAATAACAAGTTGATGCCTCAATTTTAGTGAAATAAATTTCCAGCACACTATATCAAGGTTTCTAGCTCATAAATCTTCAAATTCAAGTAGGATAAAGCTTGTTTAACACCCTAACAACAAGAAATTAATTTCTAGGTTCAGTAACAAATCAAGAACATGAGCTAAAATGGTGAAAATTGAGGCCTAAATGCAAGGATATAGCCTCGGGTTGGTGTCTCAAATAACCACAATGATTTTTCTTCTTACTCTCTTTCTTTTCTTTCTTTGTTCTCTTTTTTTAACTTGTTTTATCAACTTTTTCTCACTGGCCAGGAGCTGCAAAGGCCATTTCTCTATGTTTCTTGAATGAATTTTGAAAGGAAAAGTAGAGGCATAGAGGTTCACCACAACTTAGAATCACAAGATAGAGGCAAACTCACATTTCACCAAAATTTGAATGGTAAATTGAAACGCAAATTCATAATTTCTTCACAGTTTGAATTCAAAAATTTGATGCAAATTCAAATTTTAAAATTAATTAAAAGAAGAAATTCAAGTTCAAGATGAAGAATAACACGTTTAACGATTCACAATTTCAAGAATAACTAAAGAATGAATTTTCACAATTCAAGAACTTAAGATAACTCAAGAGTATGTAGTTTCTAACAAAAGAAAACTTATAACTACAAGAAAACTTCTAAGAATTAGAATCAAAGTTTCAAGACACTTGACATATCAAAAGCTCAACATGAACACATCACAAAACTTGAGAAAATTGAAAAACTAGAGAACCAATATATTTTTGAAAAACTAGAGAACCAAAAGTGATACAAGATGAACAAAAAATTCATCATCTAGGAAGAATTACACGTGTTAATCAATATATTTTTGCATTTTCAAGAAGCTTAGAACATGTAGAACTTAACCTAAGCATGAAATTGACAAAAACTCAAAGAGACTTGGGAGACACACAAAAGAACAAGGTTCGGCCAAGGGGAAAGAAGAAGAACAACAAAAAGTTATAGTACTAACCTCTTTAATTAAGTTTCAAGCTAGAAGAATCCATTAATCTCCATAAGTAAAGGTTTCAAACCTAATTCTAGTCCAAATTACCTTCATTATGTTTCAATAATGGAGGAGAAAGTGTAACATCCGAAATCCATATATAATACTAATTTCAAAGTTTACTTTTTATCATAGTATGTGGGTGAATGTTTAAAGGAATGAATTAA
>JAMLFT010010074.1:0-12156 GCA_026544285.1 Pachyrhizus erosus
GCTAAATAAATTTCCTAACTACTTTATTTACATTGAAACAATAATATTTTCATTGATTTGAAAAATGGGATGTTACACGAAACCCCGACGTATCTGGGTGGTAGTGTCTAAGTCAAGATAACAAGTAGGTCTATATAGGAAAATTGCCCGTGAGATATGACATTAGTGGATAAAAAGGAAAATTTCACAAATTCAATAAATGTGTCATCTTCAATTAAGGGTCATGGGTCCACCTCGCCTCTAGGGGTATAATTGTTAAGTGAAATAGGGGTTGAAACTCTTCTGCCATCAGTATTTGAAAAGTAGGATTGTAGGAGTAAGTCACATATCCTTAACACATATACACACAGGTAAATATCTATTTACTATCACACATTCTCTTCTTACCGTATCATGTCTATATAAGATTTCTAATCGTTATAGGACCCTTCGTTACCTCCAATTTTCTAACTCTAAGAGGATTTACACAAAATGTATCACAAAAATCCATATTTACATTTGGGGTGATGATCAGGAATACATATCCTGCTTGGTACTCAGATTAAGATACTCTCAACAGAACATGGTAATGCTCCGCTTTGTTAGGGATGCTAAACCAGTTTCGTGACATTGTCTATCTTTAGAGCTGCTCACAACTTGACACCTTATCTATCCCTAAGGATTTAACTGAGCCTGCGTACATTATTCAAGTACCTTCTGTAGTCAACCCATGTACTTCTCCAGTCTCAAGTCTCACATGTATATTTTTAATTGACAACTTCCTCCCACGTTCTGACAATTGATTCTCTTAGTACTCAT
Organism: Pachyrhizus erosus; assembly: GCA_026544285.1. Lineage (NCBI taxonomy): Eukaryota > Viridiplantae > Streptophyta > Magnoliopsida > Fabales > Fabaceae > Pachyrhizus > Pachyrhizus erosus. The sequence goes on from JAMLFT010010074.1 coordinate 799, forward strand.
TTCAATTCTTGAGGTTATTTCTCGTCAGTCAATCAGGCATTTATGTATTCTCTTCCATTCTTACCCTTTGTAGGAAATACTTATACATAAAGAGTCATCTGTCATTACTAAAATATGTGACTGTCATAAGTTATGGATTCATTTTCTAACTTAGGGTTGTATATATAAGTTTTGTCTAGAGACAAATGGTTTAAAGTAGTATTATATAATTACTCTATTAGAGGTGAATACAAAGTTTCAACACATTATTTTTATAATAAACAACAATAGTTAATGGCAATAAACGAGTAAGCTGGTCTGCTTACTTATACAAATTCCATCATTTGAACCATGCAAGCATTTTTTAAAGATATGTTAGATAAAAAAAGAAGAAATAATGAAGATATGAGAAAGTGAAAATAAGAATTCATTCATCGTCTAATGTTTGTTAATTTCTTCCTAATTCTAGTGTAATATTTATTATTTCTTCTTCTATCTTTTCTTTCTCTCTCTTACTTTCTCACTTTCTCTCTCTACCTTCACTTTCTTCACTTTCTCTTTCTACTTTCTATCTTTCTCTTCCTTCTATCTCTCCTATTTTTCTCTTTATTTTCTCTCTCTCTCCTCTCTCTTTCTCTTTATCTCTTTCTTCTTTCTCTCTCTCCCTCTTTATCTTCCTTTTCTCTCTCCTCTTCTCTTTCTCTCTCTCCCTTTCTCTCTCTCTTCCTCCTTCTTCCCTTCCCCCTCATTCCAACAGACTCTTTCTATTCTCTACCTGTCTCCCTCTATTTCTTTCTTATTTTCTTTTGTCCCAATGTAATTCTACTCTACTTAGATCCAGGAAGCTAGCAATCCAGTTTGATTACATGATATTTCAATACCTGTGCTTAGCATTCATTCAAATTTTGCATCAACATTACAACCAATGTTATTTGATGAATTCATCCCATCCATATCATAATTCCTATAATTACATGAAATCTAAATTGCATTCACAATGAAAAGTGATTAAAATAACAAATAGACAACCATGGTAGACAAAAGGAAAAATTCAAATTTTGAATTCAACAATTTTCCAATGTTTTTACCAATTTAAAGGTTTATTATGGAATTAGCACCTTCAGGAATGGATTAGTAGAAAAACATTTGAAAGACAAAGAATCCTTCTACTTGAATTTCAATTTTTTCAGCGAGCTGGAATCGATTTTTTGGTGAGGTTCTGTTCTTTAGCTTTGCTACTCTGTTTGCTCTAATTTTTGAACGAAAATAAAGGTAGACTATTTTTGAATTGGTTTATGAATCAAATAGGGCAAATATGATTCACTCTGTGGGTGAATTTACAAATTTTACTTCTTTATTTTCGTCCCCCTCTACTGATGGTCGTTCTATTTTTATAGTGCGTCATGGCTCCATTTTAAGCTTATTTAATTTGTGAAGTATAGACGAATGTAGTTGGTATGAAAGTAGAGGCGTAGATTCATAGGACGACGAGTTACAGGGGAGAGAACTTGAGGAGGAAGAAGCTCTGTCAACAGCTTCAATGGCGGTTCAAAGTTTTTAAACATAGAATAAATAAAATTAAAAGTGTTAGAAATATCACCGAACGTACTCTGACTCAGGGATGAAGATGTTGAGTCTAGAGTGTCAAGTCCTCTCCTTGAGCCTGCATAAGGCATTTTTGTATTTTTTTTTCTTCTAATTCTCCAAATCATATCTTATATGCATTCTCTTTCCTATTATAAGTGTGGATGGGCCTAATGATCTAGTGGCAAACATGCTTTCCTTCTTCCTCTCACACCCAGGTAGCGAGTTCGACTCCCACTTCCTTCCCTTTTTTTTTTCCTCTTTTATTCTTTCCTCACTTGTTGTAGCTTATTATTAACTAGCGCCATGTATAAACTAACGAGCTTGATAACTCAGTTGGTTCACGCCTCCTGTCTCTCTTTCAAGATCATGGGATTTGAATCCCAATTGGGCCTTACCATTTTTCATCTTTTTTTTTTTTTATATTTTAATGTTTATATTTTATTATACAATTTAATATTTTCCAGTTTTAATTATTTTAAAAATTCTATAAATTTATTTATATTTTTCTCCTCTGTTCCTAAATTTCCTACTAACCAGAATATATATATTTATTTTTATAAATCTACATATTTTATCTTAATTATTTAATATACACACACACATAAATTTATTTTTATCATTCTAACATCCAGAAATTTTTCTCTCCTTATCTCTACTCATTTTCTCCCACCCAACATATTTTATAAATCTCATATTTATTTTAATTATATATTTCCTTTCTTATTTTTATTTTATATATATTTAATTTTAAAATTTCCTTTTACATGTACATATTTGTATCTTGACTAATTATTTAAAATAAAAAATTTATCTAAATTTCTGGTAGTTAGAATATTATATATTTTTCATCAACTAATTGATAATTATATTTTACTAATCACAATAATTTCCTATAATATTTTCAAAATTTAATTTTTAAGGCACACAATATTCTAAAGATTTATCCAGACTAAGCGTAATTTTAAAAGATCTTTTATTCTCATATTATTTTCTTATTCTAAACAAATAATATTTTTATTATTTATTTTAATAGGATGTTACAAAAAGGGTATTATAATAAAAGTGGTCAAAGTAGTTCATTTTATCAAGTCTAGGGTATGGACTTATCCATGTTTGTTTTGTGATGAAAATTGTTAATTACAGTTGGATTTAATTGACGGTTGTTTGCGTGATCTTATACTATCTCAAGCTGTGAGGATGAAATTTCTTGTTATGCGCATTTATATTGGCCATTTCAAAATAGCAAATGTGAAATTTAAAAGAAATAAAAAATGACAAGATAATTCATCTTTAAGACTTAATAATGTTAATTTCAAGAAGTTATGACTGGAAAACCCTTTGGTTTTACCCAACAATTGTTGCAAGGGATGACTACTATAATAGGAAACCTAGTACAAGACCATGAGGTTGAACTTTATGAGTATTGTGGCTTGATTGCATTCAAGAAGAACAATCCACCCATGTTTAATGGTACATTTGACCTTGAGGGAGCTTAATTATGACTCTTAGAACTTAAGAAGTTTTTTAAAGTCATGTCCTGCTATGAGGAACATAAGGTCACCTTTGTAGCCTTCATGTTGTGCAAAGAAGTTGAAGATTGGTGGAAGAATACTCACCAATCCATGACGATTATTGAGGGAATTATCACTCAGAACGCCTTTAAGGATAAATTTCTTGCAAACTATTTTCTAAGCAATCTTCGCAAGAAGAAGGCAAGAGAATTTCTAAAACTGAAATAGGGCAACATGACTAAAAATTATAAAAAATATATTATATCTCAAAAGTTAAAATTATTTTATCAAGTACATTTACTAAATTATATTAAGTATTTTTTATTTAATTAATTTTCTTATTATATTATCAAATTGAGTTGAGACATGTATGGATACTCAACTCAATCAAGTTAATACAAATACGAATTGATCAAACTCATAAATTCAACGTAACTCATTTTTTTTTACTTGAGTTGGGTTAGGTATACCCATTTGTTGAGCCTAGGAGGGTGGGTAAGGGATGATTACCTAGGGCCTAAAGTATAAGTGCCCTCTTCCAAAAACAAAATAATCTACATAACCTTTAATGTAAGAAGATTTTTTTTTTTTTTTTTATAATGATGCATCAATTTCACTTTCTTAGATTCTTTGAAAATATTTTAATTTTAAAATTTTAACTTATCCAAACATTAAAATATAAAAAAAAATTCATAAAAAGATTAAACCTCTCTTCACATGTAATATTTTGTATTTATGTGTATTTATGAATAGAAAAAATATTTTATATGCAATAAAATATACCATTATGAAATACATATTTATATTATAAAATATTTATACATTAAGAGTTGTTATTTATTATTTCACATTGGACTAATAAAATGTAAAATTAGACCTAAGAATACCTATAACCATCCTAATAAAAACTAAAAATATATATAAATTTCTCTAAACATATATTTGATGTCTATTCTTATAAATGATTAAAGAAAAATTTAACTATTCTTTATTCTAAAAAAGACAATATTATTTTGGTGTGATACCCCAAGTCCATAATTTAAAATTGTGATATTCATATATCTAGAAATATTCACCACATGTTTATCTAACAAATGTAGATAATTATTAATGTAAAAATGGTTAACTTTATTTTATATATGATTGATTATTATTAAACATTTTATTGATTTTATAACAATATTAACTACATGTGAAATAAAATTAATTATTATTAAATATTTTAATAATTTGTGATATTTTTAATCACATATTAATCATATGTAAAAATTAATTTTATTTATCCATATAATTAACCGTGTCTTAAACTGAACACTGGATGTATAATGATCTTTATTTCATGATTTAAATCATAAAAATGTATTTAATTATGATTAGAGATGTGTAAAAATCATTTGAACGAATAATACAACGTTTGCACACTAAAAATTTAAAGACTAATAATCTAATTCTCAAATTAATTGGTTATTTTGATTCTATCTAGAAACAAGTATATTTAACAAAAGGTCATCAATTATGTGAATTGTGAAATAACCTAATTTATTAATACTTGAAATCCGTAGATGAGCCAATCGATTAACTAATCAAGCTTTGTGCCAATTTATATCTATAATAAATCAATAGAGTAATAAAATTACACATTCAAGTTTTTTTCTTTGAAAACAATTGACTCAAGTTGTAGCCTAGCATTGAGAACAGTAGCCATAGATTCTTCATCTTGTTTTTCCTTTCCAGCAACAACGGCAGCAACATATGTTTTTCTTGCTTCTTCCATTTTCTGCATTTCCATCTCGTCCCAATCATCCTGTTCAACCAAACTGAGATGTTTACTACTTAAAAAATAGACATCAAGGATCACTTAGTTCTAGATAGTTAATAAGTATGTTTTGAAAAGAATGGTACTTCTATTAAAAATTAAAAAAAGAATGTACTAAAAAAAATCATACAAGGTTGGACTCTTATAAAATGCAATGTAGGCATGTACTATTTTTACCTATATAAAAACCTACAACATTGATCCGACTTTTACCCACTGTTTTATAGACATTGCAAGACACTTATATCTCTGTTTGACCATTGTGCAACCTCTTGAGTAAAAACTTTTCTTCTGTCACCAAAAACTGGCTACATTTGTCTCCCTATCAAACTATCATGCAAGTTGTGACCCATAAGGGGATCTTCCGTAAAACAAGTTGCTTCTAAAACCTAAAGAAATGAAATAATCTGCTGCTTATGTTGATCTCCTTCCCCAATCCATATAATTATATCACCTTTGGATCTTGATCTTACTTTAATACTAACTAATACTATAAACAATTAATTTTTTACATTTAAATAAAAAAGTACTCTAAAGTATAAAAGAAAAATAATACAAACTTTTCATAATAATTCAAAAATTAAAAATGCCATGTCAAATAAATACTTATTTAAAAAATTATTTCAGGAAATTAATAAAAATCATTAATTCTTAAAAACAATTTTATTATTTTTAAAATTAAAAAAATAAACCAAACACACGTTCAGCTAGCAGATGACACGCCGTGTCAGTTGTCACACAATATTATCCAGTAGACAATCTTGATTCCACACAAAATCACCATTTAACAATCAAATAATTATTATAAGTTTAAAATAATAATAAAGATAATTATTATAAAAATTAATAATTTGATAATACTATATATTATTAATATTAGCATAAAAGTAATTAAATTATAATATATAAATAGACTGGATTGCCGATTTTAACATAAAAATAAAATTATAAAAAAATTATACAAATATGAATCTAGTGACAATTCAAATGTCCTCCCCATTGTATTTCCTTCTTTTAATCTTCTCAAAGACTTGATCTTTACCCCTAACTAACTAACCATCATATTACCTGTTAGTTATCATTACAATAATAGAATTCAATTATAATCCCCTCAAACTGCCTATGCCTCCTATGTATCATAGACTCTCCTAATTGGAAGTCTATTCCTATCACATATACCGAAATGTGCAAAAATGTCCAGAGCATGCTCATAAGAAAATTGATAATAAACTTACTATACTCGGCAAGTGATTGAAGCCATAATATGGCTTAATATCATAATCCTCAGTGTATTCAGCAGTGTTAGGTATTGTCAAGCATTTAAGTAGCAATGTAAATGATGAAATATCTCCTCGCATGGAATCTAGTTTTTCTTGCAATTTTTCCACTTTCTTGTTTGATATCAGTGCTTCCCACTGTATCTTTTCAAGAGCAGCTTGTTTGTCCGCAAGCTCAAACTGTAAAACACAATAACTGTTGTGTGAGAGAAAGGAAAATTTCAAAACTTCTGCCACAAAAAATGGGCCTTTTGATAACGTATATTATCCATCATATGCCCAAATAGGACAAAACAATACACCTGTATAAGATATGAACACAACCCTTGAATTTGGATGCATTTTAAACTTTTGATATCTAAAGGATTACAGTTTCACAAAGTTGAAAACAAACCTACAGTGACAATTTCAATGGTGACATTCATCAAATTCTTAACGATACTTTTCTAAAAATAATACTAAGACTAAAATCAAAACTAAAAGTAAAACTATGAAATCTTCCAATGTGCTATCATGTTCCGGACACATGTGAAGAGTATTTGTAAAGTGAAAAAGTATCATGACTATTGCAACAGAGGTCACATTCTGAAGAACTTTGCAACAAGTGCCAAATTATGTCTGAAAACATGTAAGTAGATTAGTACCTTCACATCAAAGAGTTGCTGTTGTGTAGACTTCAGCAAAGAGTCCTTTTCTGAAGCCTGGTTCTTCAGTTCATCAAGTTTCTGTTTTGGAGCTTTCATCTGTTTTATTCTGTTTTCTGCTGACTCTATAAGTTCATCTTTCTCCAATATTTTCATTTGCAGCTCCTCCACCTGCTCCTTCAATATGACAAACTCATCTTTCTGTCCTTTTCTCATGTCAAACCTCTAAAAGAAAGAAATTCATCAGTGTCAGAACAGTTGCTACCATTTTCTAGTTCTTTTCCTCCATGATCCTTTCACTATTTGGCAGGGATAAATTGACCAACACTCCTGCCTTTTAAACATGTTATCTACCACTGTATGAGAAATTTCACTATGGTGATAATGGGAATGTCAAATCAGTCAATTATAAATTCACAAAAATCTAAGCACAGCAAATGTAACAGTCACACCACATTGGTAGCTGGCCCTATATAAAATACATAACTGGAGTAAGAAAATTGAAATTTCTCCGGATGTAATTGGCACTAGAAACGATTAAAAACAAACCACACCCCGAACACACTAAAGTAAAATAAACAAACCTGAAACCAAAAAAGACTAGATATTTGTTATTATTCACACAAACATAAGTAACAAACATTCAAGAATAAACAATCAATTTGATCTTTGAAGTATCACTCTCTCACCTAAATAATCCTTATACTAATGAAATTATATAAGTAATATTTTAAGTAATAGAAATCGTGTTATACTAATGAAATTATATAAGTAATATTTTAAGTAATGAAATTATCGAAAAGTTTTTCAAATTAGTCCTCAATATTAGTAAAAATATATCAACTTAAGGATTAGATCAATGAATATTAATACTCTAAGAACTATTTATCTATTTAGAATAGAGGGTGATACTTTAGGAACTAAACTGATGGATTATTTAGCATTTAATGAGCAATAGCAAGTAGTCAATGAGGTAGGTTAAAATACACAAGGATTTTATTCCATCCAAACTTCAGAAACAAATAAATAAGCTCATCAAATTTTCATTCATAAATCTTTATTTCACCTACCATTCACAAATCACAACCACACTCACCATACAACACAAGAATGTTAATATAAATAACACAGATTATAGCACATTAGAATTAGGTGTCTCTGCCTCCAGCATTCTATTTCCAATAACAATTGACACTTGACCTATCGAACCAGAGTTCAAAGAGAGTGTTGGCCTCTTACTCTTTTCAACAAAGACTTTCTTGAAGGTCTCTTGGTGTAGACCATGGAGCCCTGATGGGTGAATGAACTTCTTGCTTCACCATCCTAATCGAATTTAATCAACATACAGTGAAAGTTAACCCACCGCGAAAAACAAAAAATGACTTCACTCACTTATTTATATCTTACAAATAAACCCGCGTATGAGCGTTTAGTTCAGAGAACCAAAAGCAATATTAAGGCAGTTCCAAGTTATCACGTTCCGTTCATAAAATTATATTTCTAAGAATATTATAATTAAAAATATTATTCTTGAACATATTTGATAAAGTTTAATTAACTTTTAATATTTGTAATAATAATTTTATATCTTATATATAAATCCATGTGTGAGTGTTTTGCACATAGAATCAAAACACTACTAAGCAAGGTTCGTTTCAAAGTTACATTCTTATTCTTGATATATGAGACGTGTTACAGAATTCCACGTACTAATAAAAATAGATAAATCATTTAATTTTATTACATTTTTAAAAAAATATTACTAGTGTATCGATATTATTATTGTTATGAGTGAAGTATGTACTATTATTAATAAAAGACAGATACCTATTCTTAATTAATAAAAATGACTATAATTTTTTTTAAAAATAGTGTCTTAGATAATCTCTAATGCAAATTCTTAGAGTGAGTTTTTAAAAATTATTACCATTGGAATTTTAAGAGTTAAATATCACATGTAAGAATAATTATTCTATAAGAACTCCAAAGAACCCATTTATAAACAATAAAAAGTGAAATGGATTGTTAATGTTTTAAAGTTGTATGCAGGAGGTAAAAATAAAATGGAGCTCTTAAATGTTACATGTCCATATGATCCATCAAAAAATTAATAAAATATATTCTTAAAATTTTGAACCTAAAGATACTCTTAATATCATGTTGTATTTATAAGAATTATATTTCTAAAAACATTATAATTAAAAATGTTATTTTGAATATATCTTTTAATATTTGTAAGAATATTTTTTAAAATTTTAAACTAATAAAAAATAAAAATTATAATAAAGTTAGAAAATAATTTTTTCACATTCGCATCATCAAAATATGACTTTTCTATCTCTTAACATGAAAATACAAATTTATTAATATATTTTTATATCTTAACAAAGATGAAAATAAATATATATACTTTTCATATTTATGAAACACAAAATTTTTGGTGAAACAGATGCCTCTTGAAACCAATTGAACTGAGGATAGAAAAGAGAGCTTACAATGAAGGATTGCACAAGAGGGACAATCTGGACGAGGTTGTTGAAGAGGACGCGATCTAAATCGGTCTCATGATGCTGATGACTGTTTCTCTCAGAAAGCGGAGAATTCAGGTCGTACAAATCCCGTTTTTCTTCCGAATCCACCAAACGCTGCCTCTCATGCATTTTTTTTTTTTTCTCTCTCTCTCTTTCTATCAAACGAAAACGAAACAGTTAGTTGTCTTTTGGAGGAGAAAGAAGCACGTTATAACGATAGAGAATGGAACCGAAGTCGAAACGAAAACTGCTTTGGAAGAAGAAACGGCTCGTTTTCATTTCTACACAAAAGCGCGGAAATTCAACTCGGACCAAGAATATTGCGATCATGCAAAATTACCATTTGTCCAGTATTTTCACACGCATTTTTAATAAATTTCAGAAAGTATTCGATCAAATTAATTTTAAATTATTAAAGAAAATTAACTCTCTCACACACATACTATATATATATATATATAAATTTTGCATTAAATCGAGTTTGATTGAATGAGAAATTAAATTTACACATTAATAAAAAATATATACTAAATTACTATTTCTTAAGACAAGAGTAAGTCGGTGACCATCAATAAAATCCTGTTGGATAAAGTGGTAATTTTTAGGTTTTAAAATAAAAAGCTAATATTTAAAATATCATATAAAAATTATTAAAATATTAACTTTATTAAAAGAGTTTTGACTATGATTACGTTTCTCAAGATATTTTAGTTAACTTCTAATTTTTTATTAACTAATGAATTTATTTGATTATTTGATAAATAAATTTTTTAATAATTTTTAATGTTTTTTTAGATATTATTTCATGTAGTATTTTTTAAAGAGGCTAGATTTAAATTTTTATATTTATTTTCTTATTATCAATAAATATATATTAATTTTTTTAAAAAAAATTATATTAAATAAGATTTTATTATTTTCTTTGTCTTCTTTCACTCACAAGATAAAATTTTATTATTTTTACATTATTTTTATATTAAATAAAATTTTCTTATTTTTATTTTTTTAATATATAAGATATTAATATTTATATATAATAAGTATATTTTATTTTATTTTTATTTTAATATTAAATTATTTATTTTAAAAATTACTTTATTCACATTATTTTTTATATTATATTTTAATTATTACACTAATCAAGTTAATAAAAATATGATATTTATTTAAAAGAGTGTTATTTTTTCTTTATTTTAAAATTGATTGAATATATTTTAGAATTTATACTGATAATAACAGTGATTCTCATTTTTTTTTATATACATTTTTTAGATTATTTTATATTTTAACTAATTTTAAAAAATATATATCACAACTTCTGAAAGCTACCTTTACATTTCAGTCAAAACTTCTGAAAATTATCTCTTAATTTTAAAAGATAACTTCTTAATAGGGACAATGAATGAACTGTCTGTTTCGAACTAGTAAAATATAATATAAACAGTAAAAAAAAACAATGGGTAAAAGTTTAAAGTAAAAAAATTTAATTAAAATAATTAATCTATAAATAAAAAATTACAAGTATTTAAAATTAATTAAAAACTAAAACTATAAATATCTTAGAACATGTTTTTACTAATAAAATAAAACTAAAATTTTATATATTAAAATAAGTGAATCTGTATTAATCTGATAATATTTTTTCTTGTTCATTTTTAGGATAAATTAATGTCATTATATTTTGTGTTATATAATTTTTTTGAAGATATAATATTTTCTTAATTACATTCTAATTATTTATTAATTACTTCTATTTTAAAATTTATCATGTAAAATTATATAAATTTAAACAAACATTGTTTGTATTAATTATTAATTATCATATCCAAAAATTTATTAGAATAATTTTTAAAATTTTTAAAGTATAATTGTCAATTTAAAAAGTAATAATTTTTTTAAGTATAATTTTAAATTAAAAAATTTATTTAAATTGAATTAAACATAATAGATCACTAATTATTAAAAATTATTATACAATATTAAAAATATGCATAATTTTAAAATTAAAATGAG
>JAMLFT010010075.1:0-12156 GCA_026544285.1 Pachyrhizus erosus
TTATAAAACTATAAGAATTTAAAATATACATTTATTCTTAAATTTATTTTTTAAAAAATATATATAATTTTAATCAAAATTATTATTTTATCATATAAACGTAATGTATATTTTATTTTATTATTATTTAATATGTGTCAAACATAAAATAGTTAAATATAATATTATTTAATTTATTATACAATATATAATAAATATTAAATATGATTAAATTTTATTTTGTTATTATCATGTCTTATTTTTATCGTATCATATCATATTTAATCACCAAATAAACCTTAAAAAAATTATGCTATATTAACAATACATTCTCATAATATCTTTTATAATTAAAAAAAGATAAAATATAGATAAAAAAATATAAAAAAATATACACTGAGACATTTATATGTGAGATTGGATTGATTTAAAAAAATAATCTATTAACCCACATTGTCTTATTTATAGTTAAAATATGCTAAGAAAGTATATTCTTAATATATTTTAAAATTATTTTTAATTATAATTATCTCAAATTAACAAATAAGTTTTTATAAATGAAAGTATATTAACAAAGTCTTTAAATATTTATTAATGTATATATACTTATTGACATATTGTTCATATATTTTAAAATAATAATTACAATTCATTAATATATTCTAACTCAAAAATAAGGTAATATACCTTAATAAGTTTATTAAAAAAATCATACAATTCAAATATTTTGATTTTGTTTTTTAATAATTTAATTGGTTTGAATTTAAAATCAATTCCAAATGATCATTTTATTTTAGTTTATATTATATTAATTTTAAGTTTTTTAAAGAGTATATAAATACTAAAATAAATTATAGGATATACAAATAAATTTAACATCAAATATCATAAATCACATGTAATTCATTGCATAGACAGTGTATATATTTAGGTTATAAGTTAAAAAAAATCTGCATTCTTTCAACGAATAAGCATGCAGTACACGTAAGAAATCACTAATTCATAAAAATTATTAAATACATAAACATATGATTAAATATTAAATAATCTTAGATACACAGTAAAATTTAGTTCAGTTTAGATTAAGCCAGTCAATTTTCATTCTCACTTTTCATTCTAATAAAAATAAGGTTGGTTTTTTAATTTTCATTTTTTAAAAAATTTTGATTTGTTATTTTTTTTATTCAAGTCTCTATGATCTGTGTTAGATTTGATCACTTTGTAAACATCCATATTGGACATTAATTTTTATTTGTAACAACTGCTCGTGCGTGTATCCCATGCATAACACGAACAAATTAAGTGTGCGTGAGTAATATTTTTAATTATTTTTGAAAAATGTAAGTTGTAAAAATAACAAAAGATAAATACATTTTTATAAAAGTTATTTTAGTTTTCTATGATCTAGCAACTTCTAATTAATTATATTTAGCTCATTTTTTAATTAGCAGAAAAATATCATAATATTGTTTTGATTTATAACGTCACGATATATTCAATAACAAGCTTAGCTCCTGAACTTTAGATAAACACGTAAAAATTACAATTGAAGCAGAATATTATATTGTAAAAATGCAAAAGAAAAATGTATGTTAAAAATCAAAATATTATATTTTAATAAGGTGTGTATTCAAACGCACAATTTTAATTTCATTAACAATTTGTTTCTTCTATCTTTACAGTGGAAAACCTCCAAATCCTATATTTTATTTATTTATACTGATAACTAGAAACAAATTTCACGACCGTAAAGAAGAGTAAAAAAAATGAAGAAAGTAAGGCAGAGATAAATGAAATATATACTAACTTTGGTTTAGTTTTGTTAGATTGAAGTAGCTAAACCTCTAAATCCCATGCTTTATTTGTTTATATTGATAGTTAGAAACAAACTTCACGTCCATGAAGAAGAGAAAAAAAAAAATGAAGAAAAAAAGTAAAGATAAAAGAAATATATATTGACCTTGTTTAATTTTATGATTTAATGGTATTTTTTATTCATCAAATATTGTATAATGTGATTTTAATCTAATTGATGGAATTGTAATCAGAAAACTAAAACTATAAATTATAATACTTGAAAAACTCCACCAGTACTGTTGAAATTTAGAAAAATAAAATTAAAATGCATATCATGATATTTTTATAAATAAAAAATGAAATTAAATATGTATTTCTTATTAAAATAAAGTAGCCAAAACAATAATGTATCATCAACGCTTATCTTATCCCAACGATGCGATGTTTGAGTTTTTTATTAATATTTTTAAAATATAAAAATAACATAATACGAAATTAAACCAACGTTTGGAATATTTTTAGCCAGTAAGAGATTTTTAAGTATTAAAGTGTAGATCTTGAAATATTTAAGTATTAAAGTTCGAGTTATTTATTTTTAATAATATTTTTTATAAATTAAAAGTGATATATTTAATAAACTTAGAAAAATGTTGAAAAAATATTTTGTATATTCAATAAAAAGTATAATTTAATTTATTTTTTTATATAATTACATTAAATATTCGATTTTTTTTTATTTCTAATGATCATATTGACTCAAACATAATTATCTTAACAATGAATATTAGTAATCTATAAAAAATAAAAAATAAACAAAATTTATACATTACATTTATTTTCTATTTTTTACAATCTCTTTATGATATATCTCATCATTCATTTCATTTTTTTATAGTTTTTTTCTCAAGGTATCAATTTCTTTTTTATATATGTCAATCATTTTCCTTTTACTATATATAATACTTATGAGATGCACAAGTTTATTTAAATGTATGCAAAATTTAAATATAATAAATATATTAATAAAATATTTTTTATATTTTTAATTTATTATAAATTATTAACCATAAATAATGATTTTCAGATAACATGTATATTTTTATTAAGATTAACCATATTAATTCTCAACTTTTTTCAATGAATATATGATTTAAAGAATAAAATATACTAAGTATTATAAAATATGGAAGTAATTTATCAAACACTTCATAATAAATTATATTTTTAATGTAGTTTGCATATTTATTATTTTCTACATAAATGTGAATAACAAATCTTTCAATGTTGTAACTGTTGACAATAAATCAATAGAGATGAGTAAAGCACAAGAAACAAAGTTTATTTTTAATATTGGAGCATGCTTAAAAAAATCTTTGATTATTTAACCTATGATATGAAAAGAAACATTGACAATAAATTTAGTCCAATAAATATTTTATATTTTGTACAAATTTAATTTAATTAGGTTCAAAGAGACACTAAAATTAGAAAAAAAAAAAAAACAAGGAAAAAGATGGAGTGTGTTGTAGAATTAAGTGTCTTCGAATGTTATATTCAGAAAACTGGTGGTTACTGAAAAAAAAAAATCAATCATGACTTCAATTTAATGGTTATTTCTGCAAGTAATTGTCATGGATTTGAAAAGAAAATGGATCTCTTATTCCTTTTTTAAAAATATCAAATAATATAAATGTTATGGAAAAAATATTTAAATACGAAAAAAGCTATTATTAAGGCTGTGGATAACAAAACAAAATTAAATTTCCAATTTTCATAGTATCAGAATGAATTTTAAGCGAAAGCAAAATGAATTTTTTATGTGACGTTCTTGGCTTTTTAAAATTCATATACATCCAGAGTAATTCGAGTTAATTTTAATGACTTTTTTTTCCAAAGAATTGTTTTGAAAAAAAAAACTTTAATTACAAAAATAATTTTATCGTAATATCTATTTTTTTTTCGTTGATAAGAGTTGAAATTAGATTATTTTAGTACAGATTTGGTAGATTTAGGGTAAAATAAAATAAAATATTGATTAATAAAAACATTTTTAGATAAAAATACAGAATTAAGAATAATTTGATTTGTAAATTTACATGTGAGTTAAGTTATTTTAAAAATAAAATATAATGATCTAAAATGGGATTTAAAATTCGGTGTTAGAGAGACACTTGCGAAGCATTAAAGGGCAAAAGTAAAATGACGAAGGGTATGTTGGTAATCTGACACACTACCAGAGCAGCATATTGTTACTCTAACACACGCATATCAAGAAAATGATCGTCGTTGAACGTTCCAAATTCAAAGGGCAAGACTGTAATTTCAGAAACTCCGTAGGCTTCGCTCGCTGCCTTCGCACTCCAACAGAAATTATTTTCAAAAAATTATTTTATTTATACCACTCCGTTTTTTCTTTTTTTTCTTTTTTCTTTTCTATGAAAAAAGACAGAAACGGCGACGGTAGCTGCGTATTCGATCCGTACAGTACCAGCTGGAATCCGCTAAGTCCAGCTGTGTGCGCTCACAGGCGCACAAAGCTAAACCAACCTCTATCTAGTACTATTTTTTTTTTAAATTTTTTTTCATCAAATTCATTTCTATTCTTTTTATTTTTTTTAAAACATTATAATTATACTATATTACACACTTTTCATATCTTTTTAATACAATGACGAGTGGGTAAATAATTAATCAAGTAAATTTACCATTCCATGACTTTTTCCTTTTTATGTTCATGAAAAGAAAAAAAGAAAAGACCCTTGAACATATTTCTTACTATACAGAGAAGGGTTTGTTTATGTTAAGAGAAAGCAAACACAGTTGAATAATTAATATATTTTGAAAGAGATGAATCTTAAACTATTAATAAGAGATAAGAGGTAGTAATTTGAAAACACTGCGCAAGTAATGTTTGAAGAGAGTAATTATTTAAAAAGGCATGAGAGTGTGCGGAACAAAAATTGATGGTGTGGGGAAATGAAAATCTGTTGTTTTGATTTTGTCGCGTGAGTCACGAGATATTTTGACTATTAGTAGTGTTTAGTAGTATAGAGGATGGATGAGTGATTTAAAATGCAGTAATTGAAGATTGAAGAGAGAGGTTGGTAAAAGGAATGATCGTGACCGTACATTTATGAACTGTGTTTATGGGACAAAGAAATTGAACAGGTTGACTTCATTTACTTTATATATTGTAGGCTTTCCTTCCTCACTCACTCACTCACTCACTCACTCACTCACTCACTCACTCACTCACCGTCTTCGTCTAGGAATCTTAACTTTCAATAAAAAAAATAAAAACACGTGCTTACAATTCACTGAGTCCTACACCTAAAAAACAAAATCTGATTAGACCTTTGCTGACCTGTGCCCCATGTGACAATGACAACAACTAACAAACATCAACGTTTTCTAATCACATTCCACACTTCATACTATAATACTACCACCTCCACATCACATTCCCAATATATATATTATTATTAATCAAACACACACTTATTCAATTTTTCCACTTTTATTTTTTCATCAATAACCTGCAACTCCACCCTCCACTGCCTGTGCCAATTTTCAAATATCAAATACTAACCAATTTTATGTTATATGATTAATAAATAATTTTATCTTTTAAGTATCTCATCATATATTTAATCCTGTTTATGTGTATAATATATATATATATATTAAAAGAAGTTAACTTTTTAAATATATTTTAATATTTCGTTGGTGTTTGGTTTTGATTATTAATAATTTGCTAAAGGGTTCAAAATTACAACTCCTCACCTTGTGGTGGGCCACACCAACAATTGGTTTAGTTGAAGATTGTGATGGGTATTGGGTTTCCGAAGGTTTGGCCCAACAAGCTACCTTTGTCTTGTGGACTTCAGCACGAAATACCCCATGAAAGTCCATCAAACACAAGACCCAGGCCCATTCTCTTTTGCGAACCTGAAGCTGGAAACTATCTTGCCAATTAAATTACAAATACCGTGCCTCAGAGTTCATCTATAGGGACTTGTATGATGAGAAACGCGTGGAATATGACATGATTGATACATAATCGTGTTTTTAAAGCTGATTAGGACTCAATTCCAAGTTTGTGTTTATTAAAAAAATTTTTTAATGAATATCAGTATCTTAAATGATAAATATTTGACTTTCAATCAAGCAATATCTGATTTCTTTAATCCCTCTTTTTTCAAAAAAAAAAAAAAAAAAGAAAGAAACGATAGGAATGATATATTTTTTATTATTCTCTTTTTATACACTTTCTTATTGAGTAAGATTTATGTAATTCTCTAATTTTTTATTTAATAGGTTTCTCTAATTATACATCAAATCACTTATCAAGGTTTTATATCTTAATTCACGTTAATGGGACGGTTGTAAAGGAACAAAAAAAATTATATTGGAAAATCATGATTTTTCAGAATTATAAATCTTAAAAATAATTAAAACTTATTTGATTGATCGAAAATTTTCTAAAAAAAAAATCTAAATAAGTTATTTATAAATTGTTATCCATACTCAATAAGCAAAAACAATGTAAACATCTGTATTAGAAGTGGCCTAGATTATACTAAAATTATGAATGGCTGAGGACTTAGTTTTCGCTGGGAGCTCTATACGCAATGGCGATTCTGGCAAAGAGCTAGCTGATGGTGGCGGTGGAAGAAAATGTGTAGTGTCTTTTAAGGATATGAAGATGGGGTAAAGTTGATTTGATAAAGGAGAATTTGACTAAGATTGTTTATGAGAATTGCTGACTGTGTTGAATGGCTTATGTGAGCCTTGGAAGGAGGCCATGGTGGTTAGTCTTTCACGTATTTGGAAATTGCTAGCAGGATTTGACATATTAGATATTACCAATAAATGTCAGATTTCTGGTGATGTTATTACCAATAGGAAAGATAAAAATATTCCTATTATATTTAATTGCTAGCAATCTCATAGCTCCCAATTATGAACCAGCTGACGCCAACAAAAGAATAAGCGGCTCAAGAGTAATAATAGGCGCAACCTTCCAAGGGGAATAAGGGGCCTATTATTTACGATCTGTGCCATGGAGCAAAATCACTAGTTCCCATGAAGGCTATTTGGATTTCTCATCCCCAATGTGCTGGTTTAATTGTTGATACTTGGAATGCTACCCCATGCAACATATACTGTAAATTGAAAAAACTCCAACTTAATTCTACAGATTTCAATGACAAAGTCTTTGGGAATATTTTTAGGAGGAAGCGCCAGTTGCAGGTTCGGATCAAAGGTGTTCACAAGGAGTTGGATATGTTTCCTGTTTCAGTCTTATTTCTTTAGAGAAACAGCTTCAATTACAGTATAATCAAGTCCTGAACCAGGAGGAAATGTTATGGTATGAAAAATCTAGAGAGCGGTGGGTTAAATTTGGTAATAAAAATACTAAAATTTTCCATACTCAAACTATCATCAGAAGAAGGAGAAATATAATTGCTGGTTTGGATATTGATGGATGAGGTTTTAAAAAGGGAAGCTTTGTCTTTTTTTAAGAACTCTTACAGTCCTCTCAGCAATGCCAACCAAATAGCCTAAAGTTAAATTGCACCCCTCAAGTGGATCAAGATTTATCGAAGCTCTTATAAAGCTTATCATTATGGAGGATGTCAAGCAAGCTATATTTTTTGAGTTCCTATAAAGCCCCAGGAGTGGATGGGTTCCAACCCATTTTCTTTAAGACTTATTGGATTGTAGTAGCTAATGATGCTAGGGATATGGTGGCTTTTGCTTTTTCAACTGGCCAGATTAACCCATCCATTGCAGAAACTCTCATTGTTCCTATTCCTAAAGGAGGCTCTCCAGATTCTTTTAGAGACTTCAGGCCTATTAATCTTTTCAATGTCCTCTTTAAAACTATCTCCAAGGTTTTAGTTAACAGAATTAGACCTTATCTTGACAAGCTTATTGACCCTGTTCGAAGCAGCTTCATTCCAAAGAGGGGGACCTCAGATAATGCTTTAATTTTTCAGGAAATTATTCACCTTATGCACAAAAAGGAGAAAAAAGGATTTGTTATGTTTAAAATAAATTTCGAATAAGCTTATGACTGGATGGATTGGAATTTCTTACGACTCACTCATGGAATTTGGTTTCCCTACCCAGATGGTGGATCTGGTAATGAATTGTACTACCTCCACCACTTTGCCTTCAAAGTGGAACGGTGAAAAGCTTCAGTCCTTTGCCCCTAAAAGAAGACTTCGCCAAGGTGATCCTTTGTCTCCCTACCTTCTTATTTTTTGTATGGATAAATTATCTATTCTTATACAACAGAAGGTGCAAGAGAATCTTTGATTGCCTGTCAGAGTATCTCAGCATGGGCCACCAGTGTCTCTTCTTTTTTTTGCTGACGACTGTCTTTTATTCATTGAGGTTAAGTCTTCTCAGATTAAGTTTGTGAAGGAGGTTTTGGAGTCTTTTTGCCATGCTTTGAGGTTGAAGGTTAATGTTCGAAAAAAAGGTTCATGACATCCAGGAACATTTCAAATGTGAAAGTGGACAAATTCATGACTATTTCTCAGTTCCAGCATACTCGTAATATAGGAAAATATTTGGGTTTTCCAATGCTCTCTGGTCGTGTCAAGAAGAGTGATTTTAACTAAATCCTTGACAAAATCAATTCTCGACTGGCAGGCTGGAAAATGAATTTACTGAATAGAGCAGGACGTGTCACTCTAGCTCAATCTGTGCTTACTTCTATGCCAATTTATACAATGCAGAATCTCTGGGTACCTGCAGGTGTTTGTGATAATATTGATTCAACAATTGGAAAGTTTATTTGGGGGCAATAATAAGTGTCATTGGGTTAAATGGGAAACTGTTGCAATGCCTAAAGATAGAGGTGGTCTTGGAATTCGACCTGCTAGGGACATTAACATATCTCTCCTGGGTAAACATGCATGGGGCGTTATGCATGAAAAGGAAAAATTATGGGTTCAAATGGTGGATAGGAAATACTAACACGGAGGCTCCATATTGGATGCGTCAATTGCCAAGGGAGCTTCGTGCACTTGGAGCTCTATTATTCAGGCAACTCTAGCTTCTTTGGTATGACAAATGGATGGATGATGATTTATTATGCAACTTGTTTCCTTGTGTTGAAATTCAAGATACAGCTTTGAGGGTGGAGGATATTTACAGTGACGGAGTCTGGCATTTTGAATATCTTGACACAAATATCCCTTTGGAAGTGCGGAACAAATTGCAAAGTCAGATTTTAAATGATAACATAGATGATGTGATCATCTGGGGATTCTCTCAGAATGTGGTTTACTCCTCCAACTCTGCCTTCATGTGGCTTAATGCTGATTATCCATTGCCTACAACTCAATTCAGAAGCTGGTCCTGGGTCTGGAAACTAAAACAAGCAGAAAATCTCAAACACTTTTTCTAGCTTACCTTCCACTAATGTTTTTCGTGTCTTTAGACACATTTCTTTGGATTCTTCTTGTAGCAGGTGCGGCAATGGACAGGAGACTGACTATAATTCATCTGCTAAGGGACTGTCATCTATCTTCCCAAGTTTGGAAGCAGCTCAAGCTAGATTCTCAGTTAAAAAGCTAGATTCTATACTGAAAACTGGATTAATTGGCTTGTGTCAAATTTAGAGAGCTCTAATACCATTCTTTTTGCCTCCGCATGCTGGACTTAGTCTTCAATGAATGTGTGACAGATTATAAGTCAGATTTACAATACTCATGGAGAGGTGCTTGCGGCTTTTGATCACTCCGTCAACAAGAGACCAAGTCGTCATATTGGATGAAATTTACCTGAGGACCCTTTTGTCGAAGTGAACACAGATGGGTAGCTCTTTAGGGAATCCGGGTAAAGCAAGTTTTTGGAGGTATTATTAGAAACCATTTTTGGTAATTGTTTGTCAGCTTTCTTGGGGTCATGTGGGGTGTCAACTAGTCTCCATTCAGAACTTACAGATATTTATCATGGCCTCTGATAAGCTTGATAAGAGAGTTTGTTAGTCGCAATTGGGTCATTGTCCTACGCCATACTTTGAGAGAGGGAAATGGTTGTGCTGACTGGCTTGCAAAATATGGAGATATTCATGATTATCTCTTTCACTTTTGGGTGGATTGCCCTTACTAGTTCAATCTTCTGGTGCTATCTGATGAAATGGGATTGACTCATTTGAGAGTCTAGTTCCTTTTCTTTTGTTTGCTGTTTTGTCTTTTTTTAGTTCTCATGTATCAAACAAAAGAATTGCCCTACTTTTCTTGTCTAGAACATAATCACTTTTTGTAAAAAAATATATTTATAATTCTGAAAGAAAAAAAGAAAAAACAATGAATGGCGTGTATCGTAATACAATAGAAAGAAGTAAAATAAAACTCAAACTATTCTAAATATGTAATTAGTGTGTAGTGCGTGCCATGCATAGAATTTATCTTTTAATAAAAGACGAAGTAATTTTTTTAATTTACATATAATAATATATAAACAAATTTATATATTTAATTTTAAAAAATATTAATAATAATTTTAAATTTTAAGATTTTAAGAATTCAGTTACAACAAATTTATAAATAATTAAAATTAATAAATATAAAATCAATTATTTAATTGCTAATTTTTCAGTTTAATAGTATATATTAAAATTAATTAATTAAGTAACAACACTAATTTACATACATTAAATATTTAATTAATAAAAAATACAAAATATTTTCGATACCAAATCTGTTATTGATTGAAATAACATTATTAATTTGGAAATTGATTTAAATAATAAATTTTATTCTTTTATTCATTTTTTAAATATATTTTTATCATGACTTCAAATTCAAATATCACTTACAGTTATTAATAACCATAACATAACTTTTATTCCATAAAACTGTAATTATGCATATTATTTTAAAAATGTAAAATAAATTATTAATTTAAAAATTAAATAGAAATTATAATCTTAGATAAATTACTTGAGAAGATTAATTATCATTGATATCAATTAATTTTAATCAATTTGTATATTAATAATATTTTTGAAATCAATGACCATATATTGTATATAAAAGTATATTTTTAACTAATATATTAAATTTTTTCTTAAATATAATATAAAAGTTATTTAACTAATTAATATAATTAATTGATAAGAAACTAAAAAATATTTGAGATTAATGACTAAACAAAAATTAATAAAAAAATAATGATTGATATAATTAAAATTAATAATCAGCATATTTTACTTATCATCAAGTAATTTTAGTATATAATAATTATTAAATAAGTATTTTTTTCATTTTTAAGTAAAATTGTTTGTGATGCAAAAAAAAAATATTTTTCTTATCATTTAATATACAATAATTATTAAGAATTTGATATGTTTGTTAATATTTATATGAATTCTAAAAATATTTTTATAAAAATAAGGTTAAAATTTATAAGAGTATAAAAAATGAAAAAAAATTCAAATGTATTTTTGGTCAATGATAGAATAAAAATTTATCAGAATAAGGTATTTGATATTTTATCTTATAAAAATATTTAAAATAAAAACTAAGAAGACATTTACAATTATATAACATAAACCTTTTTAATATTAAATTACTCCTATATTGTTTTACTATTAAGTAAGTTTTAAACCATTTAAAAAAATTTAAATAAATTTTTAAATTATTATCTTTAATTGTGTATTTAAATTAAATAGTGACTCATCAAGATTAATTTTTAAGGATTTGAAAGATAAAATATTATTTGTTTAGTTTGGAAATAAAAATTATATTTATAATAAGACACTTAATTTACTATATTAGTTTTTAGCTTTAGTTTTTATTAATAATTAATAATAACAATAATTTATAAAAATTAAAATAATAATGATATCAATGATAATATTTACAATGATTATCCAATAGTTAATAAACTTTTTTGTCAGTTACTAAAGAAATCATAATATTAAATAAGTAATAATAATGATAAATAATAATATTTAAACATTATTTTTATATTTAAAATTATTTTTTTAATTTAAATTAAACTATATATAAAAATTTGAATGGAAATAATTTTAGATTAAATTATGCTTTTAATTTTTTAATTTAAATCATTAAATTAATATATTTTTAAAATGATATATTTAGTCATTTAATTTGTAGTATATTTAAATTTGATATAACATTTTTCTATAATAACTGTTAAATTAATATATTTTTTACTCCATATTATCAAATAAATATAAAACAATATTAATATAATTTAAAATAACATTATCATATAATCATATTTTAATATAATAAAATAATATACTGTAATAAAAAATACAATAATATAAAAGTGAAATACTAAATTTCCATAATAAAAAAGTAAAATAAAAAATAATTTTATAATCATTAA
>JAMLFT010010076.1:0-12155 GCA_026544285.1 Pachyrhizus erosus
TTATAGCCTCTCACCATCGCCCACGGTGGTTATTTTATTAATTTAGGCTTAGAGTAGCTTTGCTGAGTCACTGGGATCGTAGGCTGAGTTGGGACGGCCGTTTTCAGAGTTTTCAAAATTCAGCCATGGCGGTTTTGAGAAGAAGGTAGAAGAAGATATTTGTGGTTTATGGGTTGTTATGTGTCGTTATGTGTCGTTACTATTTGTGGTTTTTTAAAAAATATTTTTGTGTTGAATTTTTGTCATAGGATGACATTCCTAAAGTTTTTATGCTCTCTACAATTTCTAGTATTTTTTTAGATTGTTTACCATTTTTAACCTAATTTTCTTTACAATTTATTAAATCTATCTAGAATGAAAATTAATTTTTAGAAAATTATTGGTGAAGGAAATTGAGAAATTGGAGCCTGTTTTGTGTTAGATACATTTTGAGGGTTACCTATAATTTTTCTGTGATGAAATTTGTAGGGGAAGTATTTTAATTAAAATTATTATTAAAATCTCAACATGTTTCAATGATTGAAAATTAGGGGAAAATGCATTTTGATTGAATTATGGATTGAAATACATATTTTGAGCTTGGTTTGCTCCATGGAGTGGTGGAGAATCCTATAAGAATTGTAGAAGTTGATTTGGTATTTATTTGTTAATTTTTGATATATACTCTATTATTTGGCAATTACTCTATTTAAATTTGAAAATAATAGTGAATGCAATTTTTTGGGCTGATAAAATTATGACAAACATGTGATACCTTTAATTTAACTAAGTTTTTAATAAATAAATTTCTTTTTTTTTAATCTTATTGTTATTTCATTCAATTATGACTTTCATTGATGGAATGGAAACATCTCGAAATATATATATATATATATTAAGAAGTTCAATTGATTTTTATTGAAATAATTAAAATGGAAGAAATAGTTTCAAGGAGAGTTCAATGGCTAGAAAATTCTTTTACATGATTTCATTACAAAACTTTTAGTTAATTAAATAAGAGTTGTGCAAAATCTTCTTTTCATAAGTGTGTACAAGACAATATAAACTCGAGCGAAAAAAATTTAAATGAATGAAATACAAAGCAAAGAAAGAGTAGAATACATATAAAACTATCCACCAGGCAAATTCTCACTAAAGTAGCAATGCATCTATTCATAAAATTGTCACCAAAATAGTCATGATCAAGGAGTGCCAATATATAGACCAAAGGTGCAAAAAGAATATAGTTTTTCAAAAAAGTGGATTTACAATGTCATATACAAAATAATAACCAAGTTTATTTATAAACAATATCCTAGTCAAAGTAGTAAAGGTAAATCTTATCATATATACCCTTTGAACTATACACCATCACATTCATTTACACGGATCCCTCACATGTATCCTCCTTATTCGATATCTCCTCCATAGACTCTGGATCAGTGGCCTCCACAGGGTTTAATCCCTTAGTAGCAGAAGAAGCACAAAGAGAAGGTGTTTGATCCAAACTCTAGTCAATGGTGTGCCCAAGTAGAAGAAACCTGTACACGAATCAAAAGGAGGCAAAATTGTCTTTAGGATCATATTGATAGGAGGAGAGACCTCAATAATAGTTCCATCTGTGTTTGCTGCCATGGCCATTGCCCCTCTATGAGTTGTATCGCCAAAAGGAAGATCAGTAGGTAGTGTAACATCCTGTTTTTAATTTATATATATATATATACTAGGATATATAAATATTGATAATTAATTAGTTGAAGATTTAGAATTATGAAAAGAAGAATAATATTACAATAAAAAAAGGAAATCTTAAATTAGATAAAGAACTTGAATTTATTTTGGTAAGAATTAGATTTTATAAATAAGACAAGATTAGTATAATAGTTTAAATAAGAATAAACAAAGATTCATAAATAAAAAGAAAAAAACTAAATTTCTAATAGGTAAATATACTTTGCAGAATTTTTAAAAGGACATAAAGAAATTAGAAGAACAAATTTAATATAATAATCTGAATTTTTTAGAATAAAAATTTGAGTTTTATAATTAAAAATATAAATAAAACAAGTTAAATAAATAGATTTATACAATTTATAAAATTACTTTGGATAAAGAAAATATAGGAATACATGAAGAAAAACATGACATGATTTATAGGAATTTAGAAAAATTTTAAAAGCAAAGATAATAAAATTAAAAATAAAAAGAAAAAATAATCAAAAGTAAAAGAAAGGGAAATTCAAAAAAAAATTTGGAGAGGATCGAACCCAAGACAAAGAGGAAGGAGAGAGAGAGAAAGCACCTTTTGCTAACTAAGCTACCCACTTTGGGCAACATTAACAAAATCAGAAAATAAAAAATGAAAGACAGAAAAGGGGTTGGTTGGGACTTGAACCTGCCCTATTTGGCACGCGTTAGGAAGAGAGGAGTGTATGTTTGCCAGTGAGACATCTAGGCCTATCATTAGTAACTTAGCCAAATAAAATGTATATATCCCTTCATCATTCTTCTTCTTCTTCAACTGCCATGGAAATTTCTTCCTCAACCTCAAGAGTTCGTGCTACCTAGCCGCCCAACCTAGCCACCTAACCTCCCTAACTCAACAAAGCTATGACTAGCTTCAAGGAATAAAATAAACTAACTTGGGCAATGGAAAACACTATATAAGCATCGTTGGAATTGAACTCAAAACACAAAAATCCAAAGAACTTGTTCTACTCGATTCTCTTTATTCACTCACTCAAATTGCTTCATTTCAATCCTTATAACTTCAAATTATCACAAGCTACGATTTAGCTAAAGGAATTCTAAGTAACTAAGGTTTAATAGATTAGTATTCCACTATAAATGATTCAATATTTGATAAATAAACAAAAAATAAGAAGAGAGGAATTAGAAAAAATTGAAAACATTTTTGAACCAAAACAGTGCCCTATTTCTTGAGGAAGAAGAAAGGAGATGGTTAAATAACCATTTTGCCCCTAGGGGTTAAATTTACTAAAATTCCCCTAGGTCTAAAATCTTACAATGTCGGTACCTTCACTATCCAAAGTCCTAGAACAAAATAAAAGGGAAACTTTTGTTCTAGCAGAAAGGTTAAAAAGTGATTATGAAATAAAAATTTGCAAATTTTAAAATTGTACAAAAAGACCAAATTACCCCTCTTTTAGAAATTTAAAATTTTTGTTGTTTTAA
The DNA here is from genome assembly GCA_026544285.1 of Pachyrhizus erosus. Taxonomy (NCBI): domain Eukaryota; kingdom Viridiplantae; phylum Streptophyta; class Magnoliopsida; order Fabales; family Fabaceae; genus Pachyrhizus; species Pachyrhizus erosus. Next base: position 3,175 of record JAMLFT010010076.1, read on the forward strand.
ATTCAAGGGAAGTTAGTCAGGATATTATATTAGGTCACAACATTCATAAAGCTAGAAATGTGATAAGACTTCATAAAAAAATCAAATTTTATGAAAATGACCAAAATGCCCCTAATCATTATCTTTTGGAAAATTTGTAATTTTGGATAATGTTTTTGGAAATAATATAATTTACACTTTTAGATATCTATAAAAGTTAAAGTGGCCAAAATACCCTTTTTATGAGAAAAAATGACTAAAATACCCTTCATATAAATCTACCCAAAATTAATTTTCAGCTTAAAATTTAATAGCTCATTCCATCTTAAGGGTTCATTATTATTCAATACATGAAGGTATAAAAATAAGTTTTACAATAAAATCCATAATGATATGTAAAATGACTAAAATGCCTTTCTTGTCAAACTTAAGGAAATGTGAAATTCTTAACTAAATTTTGAATATGCTTTTGATTTCCCTCATGATATATATGTACTATCACTATTGATATATTTAACTTTATTTTCTGATCATGAAATATTTTAGTGGAAAGAAGCTCACACTAAATGAAACCCTAAGATAATAGACAATGACAAATGAAAAATTCAACAAGTCTCATTGACTTAAAGATTCCTCTCGCAATATAAAATTGGCTAGAAAAAGCCAATAATGATTGAGAAATTGGCCAAATAATTTCTATAAAGCGGGATTTTTCATCTATGGATGTTTCTTGGGATTTTGTATCATGAGAATTGATTGAAAGAAGGTAGAAAGTAGTGGTTAAATCATAATTCGTGAGAGATACAAGCATGGAGAAATGCAATGGGTTGACTATAGAAGGTACTTGAGGAATGTATGCAAACTGTGGAAGTCCTTGGAGGTGTAAAGGTACCAAGTTTGTGGACTGTACTATAATAGGAGGTCACATAGAGCCAACTTGGTAACTCCAACAATGCAAAGCATTACCAAAATTGGTAGAGAGTATTTAAGTCTTATACCAGCTTAAGATATGTACTCCCGATTGTCACCTAAGAAATTGCAAATTATGGATAAAATAATACGTTTCATATAAGTCCTTAGGAGTCAATAAGTAAGAGGCAACGAGGTACCCTGATGCGTTAGTGATAAATTAATAGGATGCGTTATGGTGAGTTAAGAGTAAACGATTGCAGGTATGCTAATATAAGTGCTTGATGGAGAATAGGTGACTCACTCCTACAAATTCTATATTTTTTAGGACAAGATGACTGATGATTACCGTCCCTTATTTCGCTTATCTATAACCCCTCTTTGTGGAAGATGGACCAGGGATCCTTTATATCAGCTAGACACCTATACTGGATATGCCTGATTTACTTTCTTCCCTACAGAACCCCTATCAACTTCTATACCCAATCAAATTAACCTTCCTAAAGTATTAACTCAAGTTGTACCTCCTAGGATTTCAGATTCTCCTCCTAGAATCCCATCACATCCTAGAAGAAGGAGACCAACTAATACCCATCAACCTTTTACCTGCATTCTCATGAACACCAAACCATCTCCAAGAGAAGAATCTTCTGAGGAGGAAGATCCATCTGAAAACTTTGGAGGCGAGGAAGAATCTTAAACTTTAAATTTATATCTTGTATAAGTGACGAAACTTTTGATGTACTTTGATGTAAATTAATGAATGGAAGTTAATCTTCAATAGTTTGTTTGAATGTAATAAAATATCAATAAATAAATTAGTAGAAATATTAGGTCGTTACAGGTAGAAACTCACCGTTGGTATATGAAAATAATGGGAATGTAACGACTAAGTCCTCCATCCAGTTTGAATCATACAGTCACACGTACGAGACACACTCACTCACTCTAATTTCTCACTATGGTTTCCTATTTACTTCACCATTAGTCATATTTTGGGCCCACAATGCCTTTTGACCCTCCAAGTCATAAAGGTCTTACATAGCGAATACTCACAATCATTTGTTGCTTTTGAGTGACGATTGAAAGTACATACTCTATTTGGTAGTTGGATTTGGATGCTCTTGATCAACTATGGTAATGCTCTGTATTTGTCAGGGATGCCAAGTTGGTTACATGCGTTTCTTTGCCCTAAGAGTTGTCACAACTTGGAACCTCACATAAGCCCCTAAGATTCTCCAAGTCTATGAACATTCCTCAAGTACCATACTACAGTCAACCTATGCAATCTCCAGTCTTAATTTCCTCACATGTGACTTTATCGTATTATTCGTCAACCACCTCCATCATTATCGCGATCGAGTCTCAGTCAAAATGTAACACCCTTTTTATTATTCGAAAATAATTTAAAAATATCATAATTAACAAAACACCTTTATTAAATGTGCAACACTTAATTTCCTTAACTTGAAAATGCAGAAAAGTTTTTTGTCGTTATATTTCTCAAACAATTGATTTTAAGTATCTTTTTAGTTATTTTCCATTATTTTTCCAAAATAAAGTTCTGAGATAAAGAAAATCATATAGATGATAATAGCGTAATAAATAAACAATGATGATAACAAATATTCATCACTTAAATGGAAATTGAATAAACTAATACATTGAGTGTACAAGTTTAGATATCCAAATAATTACAAAATTATCCCGATCACAAATCATCACTTTTACACTAGTAAACTCCATCATAACAAATGCACACATAAACTTTAAGTACACAAAATAACATGTATTAATATGCAAAACATTCCTACACAATCTTCGAGGTCTGAACTATTGGTCGATGGATATCCGCCGCCTCCTCCCTAGCTAGAAGTCATCTTTGGTAATGAGGACTCACTCCCATTGCTCTACCAAGAGTTGCATTTGATGCCTGTAAGTCAACAAGCTCTCTTTTTCCATTAGCATCTAAAAAGTGAGGGTTGTAGGAGTGAGTCATCAATCCTGAAGTACACACAATTAGGAAAATAAGATAGAATATTACTATTATCGTATATTCTTTTCTCGTCGCTCTGTACCTACCTAAATATTTTACTAACTGTAATTTAGGGCCCCTCGATGCCTCCAAGTTCTCTAACTCCAAGAGAACTTACACGATACATGTCACTTTATCAAAGATTTGGTTTTTGGGTGAGGATTGGGAGTACATAACCTGTATGGTACATCAAATGAAGACACTCTCAACCAAATCATGGTAATGCTTTGTTTTATGGGGATGCCAAGCTGGTTATGTGAATCCCGCTAATCTCAAAGCCGTCACAACTTGACACTTTATACTACCTCCAAGGACTCCTCTAGAGCCTACGAACATTCCTCAAGTACCTATTATGATTACCCTTGCAATACTTTAGTCTTAATTCTCACACGTAGTTTTGTCATCTCATTCGCCGACCACCTCAATCACCTTTGTGACCGAGTCTACATCTCAAGTACTATCGCGATTTCACGAAATCAGATGAGGCTTATCCTTATTGATCAACGACATTTTAAGCTTTCAAGCAATCTCTATATATAATTAGGCTCTTGCCCTTTTTAAAGTTCAATCTCTCTAATAAGACATAAACACACGAGAAGCCATTGTCCTTGTCGGGACTCATCACCTTCATAAATCATAGCGTGTTTCTATTTCAATCACTCCTGTTAAATTTGGTTTCTTAGAGACACCCAACAATGTTCCTTCCTTAGAACATATCTCGAACATATAGTTCCTCTCTTCTAGTAACAAAGGCAAAGGATTTAGCCTTAACAAATCCAAATTCACTTATATTCCTCAATAAACAATAATAAACAACAATGATTAAGAAGGATAATAAATTCTCTTTTCTTTTCATGCATACCTCATCCTTGGCCATTTATATTATGTAAAGTAATTATTTACATCTATCGAGAAAATGAAATTAGGGAATTAAATAATAGAATTTGGGAAATTAGATGAAAGTTTATTTACCCCCTACTACTTATGATTTTCTCCCTAGAAGAAACTTGATCTCATTTCTAAAATCATGATTTCTATTCATTAATATTCATTTCTTATTAGCACCAATATTATTACCATATCATTCCTAGTAGAGCAATTAGTATTTATTAAATGGACAATAGTTCATTTTCTTTGTATTACCGATTTACTTAATTATTTGTATTTAACTATGCATTTACTCACTTTATTTATGTAATTATTAAATTTACAAAATTTCTATTTTTATGAACCCTAGATCCTAAATCATACTTTCTAAGTTCATTATCAACAATCCTTAGTAACAAAATTATTATATTCGCATCATTTGCTAATAGGGCAAAAACCAATTACTAAAACAAAAACCATTCATTCTTATTTATTCATTTAGTTATATTTTTTTCCTATAATTGTATATACATCCATTTGATTAATCTAGGTAACTATCTAGTTTTTGTAATTATAATTAATCTTAATATTACTATCCCTCACTGTCTCTTCTCTCTTTGTTTCTATTTCTCTCTCTCTCTCCATCCATTTTTATTTCTCTCTTTCTCTCTCTCTACATCCATTTTTATTTCTCTCTTTCTCGTTCTATCACCTCTCTCTTTTTCTCTCTCTCTCTCTTTCTATTCCCTTTTCTCTATTTCTTTTTCTCTTTCTTTCTCCCTTTCTTCTTTCTCTCTCTCTATATCTCTTTCCATTCCTCTTTTCTATTTTTCTTTCTTTCTCTCTCTCTCTATTTCTCTCTCTACACATTTCTATTTCTCTTTCTCTCTCTCTATTTCTCTCTACACATTTCTATTTCTCTTTCTCTCTCTCTATTTCTCTCTACACATTTCTATTTCTCTTTCTCTCTCTCTACACATTTCTATTTCTCTCTTACTCTCTCTCTATCTGTTTCTCTCTCTACACATTTCTATTTCTTTCTTTCTCTCTCTCTCTCTTTCTACTCCCCTCTCTTTATTTCTTTTTCTCTTTCTTGCTTCCTCTCTTCTTTCTTTTTCTCTCTTTCTTACTCTCTCCTTCTCTCTCTCATTTTTTTTCTCTCTCTCTCCCCATTTGTATTTCTCTTTTTCTTCCTGATTTCACAAGATCACAACTCACTCCAACAAAAAAGAAAACATCTTAGCAGGACCCTAGCATTATCACTTCTTGGTGATTAAGAAAATAGGATGCATATATACAAGAGAAATGAACTAATTGAGATATGAACTTAGTGCACAACCAATTAGAAAAATGCAATACTCAAACAACAAAACACACTTAGCATGATGAAATCAAAACCAAAGCCTAAATGAAATAGTATAGGGAGATACACATGTTTGAGAGGATTAGGCCAACTTGAGAAGGCAATAGGGAATACCTCACACATTCATCATCAATATATGGACAAAATTTCTAGCAAAAAAATCATCGATTACACAAAAAGAAGTAAGAAAAGGTAGGGAAAGGAATGAGGCCTCCTCTTACATCTGTATCTAATTTTAGTGAGTTGTTGCAATGCCTTGACTTCTTGTTCTCCCGTAAGCTTAGTGCTTGGCATGGGTGAAAGCTTGGTTTGGTTGGCGTCTTTGCGATAAAACGGTTTTTGGTGCCAACTGATGAATGTGTCAAAACAACGAAGGTAAGGTCGTAGAGTAGGGAGCATACCTCAAAGGGAAAAAGGCGTCTCAATAGATGGCAACATGGCTTGCTACGATTGACTGCTTTACGTGTAACAACCTAAATTTTTACCAATTTATTTTATTCTTTTCTAATTACAATCAGACGGATAGTTGAAAATAACTTTCATTCATTAATTTACATCATTGTACATCAAGAGTTTTGTAGCTTTAAACAAAATAAAAGAGAATATTTAAGAAGCTTCTTCGCCTAGCTTCTTCGCCTCTAGAGTTTTCAGATGGATCTTCCTCCTTAGATGATTCTTCTCTTAGAGAGTGCCTGGAGCTAGGGTGGGTAGAGGTAGAAGGTTGGCGGGAATTGCTTGGTCGCCACCTTTTGGGATATGATGGGATTCTGAGTGGATAATCTAAAAACCTAGGTGGTACAACCTAGGTCAACACTATAGGAAGATACATCTAACTAGGTGTTGAAGTTGTAAATGGTTTTGTAGGGACGAAAGTAAATTGAACATATCCAGTATAGGTGTCTAGTAGGTATAAGGGATCTTTGGTCCACCTTCCACATAGAGGGGTTATGGATAAGTTAAATAAAGAATGGTAATCATCAATCATCTTTTCCTAAAAATGTAGGATTTGTAGGAGTGTGTCACGTATTCTCCATCAAACACATTTAATTTGTGTACTTGTAAAATGTTTATTCTCAACTCTTTGTATCATGTCCTATAAATTTATCAGCATCACATTGGGATCCCTTGCTGCCTCTTACTATTGACTCTTGAGGACTTATGCAAAATGTATTATTTTATCCATAATTTGCAATTTATTAGGTGACAATCAAGAGTACATATCTTGAGCTAGTATAAGACTCAGATACTCTCTACCGACCTTTGTAATGCTCTGCTTTGTCAAAGTTACCAAGCTGGCTTTGTATGACCCCTTGATCTAGAAAGTCCACAAACTTGGTGCCTATACACCCCAAAAGACTTTCACAACCTACATATATTCCTCAGGTACCTTCTGTAGTTGACCCATTGAATTTTTCCAATCTTTTATCTCACACGTATTATATTTTTAACTATTACATTTATGCTTCTATCGATAAAGTCTCATGGTACGAGATCCCTAAAAATATCCATAGATGGAAAATTTCTGCTTTATAGAAATCATTCAATATTGATTGGCCAAATCATCCACCATTACTGGCTTTTTATGGCCAATTTCATATTGTGGAAGGGATCTTTAAGTCAAGGAGACTTATCGACTTTCTCGTGTATCATTGTCTATTATCTTAGGGTTTCAAATATGAATTTCTATTCATGATAATGCTAAATATATCCATAAAGACAACATATCAAAAAGAGTATTCAAAGTTTATTTAAGAATTTCATATTTCTTTCAGTTTTAACTAGAAGGGTATTTTAGTGATTTACAAAAAGGGTAGTTTAGTCATCTTAATACAAAAAGAATCTTCTTCCTAATCTTATATTAAGTATTACATTCTTTTATTTTTAGAAGAACTATCCAGTTTACAAATTTCCCTAAACTTACTAACTAGAGGCATTTTGGTCATTTTCAAGGAAAATCTCATTTTTGATAAAATTTTATCACTATTCTATCTTTATAAATGATGTGACTTAGCAATATCAATCCTTCATTGAATTTAACATAATTTCTTTGAATTTAAAATAACCATATTGAAAATTTTAAAATGGAAGGGTGTTTTGGTTGTTTTTACAATTTTTTTTTAAAATTTCTTTCTCATTTCTAACTTAAAATGGATATAAATTTGTTTATTTCAAATGTAGAAGGCCTTTAGGTAAATTTTTCTTGAGTTAAGATGGCAAAAATAGTAGGAATTCTTAAAATTTACACCTCGGGGTATTTTGGTCTTTTTATAAAAGTATTTTTATTTTTAACAATTTTTTCACAATCCCCTTCTTAACCTTTTTCTAGAACATAATTAAGATTTTCCTTTAATATTTTTTCCTAGATTTTTTATAGGGAAGGCAACATATTTGCAAAATTTTAGCCCTTGGGGTATTTCGATAAATTTTTACCCCTAGGGGCAAAATGGTCATTTGACCATGATTGTTTTCAACCTTAGAAATAGAGGTTTTGTTTTTGGTTCAAAGGTCATTTGAATTGTCATTTCCTCTTTTCTACACCATCCTGGTTTTATCTGATCAAGGTTGGATTATATTCTAATGGATTCAAGCAATGTTCGTTAAGAATTGTAGAGAATCAAGCCTCTATATAAGGTAAACCAAAAACAAGAAATGTTCATTCCTGTTCATGATTGATTTCGATTTTTCTTTGTCAATTCGGGTGAATTTTCACCCACAATGGTTTGAATACCTTTTCCTGACATTAATCTAACTAAAAGCATATTAAAACATGAAGAACAGAAGATGCAAAGTTCTTCATTTTTTTAATTTCAAATTTTCAATTTCAAAATTTTTTTTGATGAATTAATGGTTTAGTGTGTGAAATTCTCAAGAAACCTTATTCAATCAACCTAACACGTTTCTAGCAATCAAATTTGAAGAAACAGTAACTCCTCCTACTTGAATATAGAATTTTCTAGAGAGGAATTTGTAATTTCTAGTGAAGCACCAGTGTACGTTCAAAATCATGATTCTTTGCTATTTTCTTTGAATTTCTTCCACCAAAATGAAGCTTGGGGTATTTCAAAACTACAGGGATTAAAACAAAGTAATTTTGTTAAGAGGGAAGTGAGTATTGAAGAGAGGAAGTTCTTTGCATTTTGAGTTTTGGAACTTAAATTTAGTGGCCTTTTATAGCGGTCTCCACTGCCTTACTCCGCTTAATTTATTCCCTGAAGTTGCTTGTAGGTTTGCTAAGTCATGGAGCTAGGCAGTTAGGCTTGGGTGGCGACTTGCAGGAACCTTTGTGGTTTGGGAAGAAGCTTTCATGGCAATTTAGGGACGAAGGAGCATAAGGAAAGGATATAGGGTTTAATAAATCCTAATATGCCAATGATGGGCCTAGTGGTCTCAATGACAACTATACATTCCTCTCTTCCTTAGTACCCAAAAGGTGTGGGTAACCAACCCCTTTTGTTCCTCTGTTTTTATTTTCTTCTGATTTTATTTACACGTTAGTCTATATATATTAAGTAAAGTGTTTTTATGCTACCCTGAGTAGGTGGCTCAGTTGGCAAGGAACGCACTCTTCCCTTTCTCTCCCTTCGCGTTTTGGGTTCAAGTCTCACCAATTTTTTTTTTCTATTTTCATTTTCTTTTTCCCTTTTATTTTTCTTTTACTATTTTATGTTTCTATTTCTAATTTTATTATTTTTGCTTCTAAAATTTTTCTAAAAATTCCTATAAATCATTTTATAATTTTCTCTACCTATTTCTATATTTTCTTTGTTTAGATTAGCTTAATAAATTTTATAAATTTATTTATTCAATTTTATTTTTATTTTTAATTAA
>JAMLFT010010077.1:0-12155 GCA_026544285.1 Pachyrhizus erosus
ATAAATCTACTCTTTTTAATTATTTGGATATTCATTTATTTATATTTAATTAATAAAATTATATTTATGACTTCTAAATTTAGAATTTTATTTTCTTATTTCTATTCCTTTCTTCTTTTATTTCTATTTCATTTAGAAACTTTTAAATTCTATTTTCTATCTCAAAATCAAAATATTCTTATTTATTTATATTTACAATTATTATTTTTTAATTTATCTAAACTGTTTTACTAAAAATCTTTTCTCTTAATTTATAATTTCTTCTCTTTCATATTATCTTTTTGAGTAATATTTTCTCATAAAATTTAAAATTTAAAATTTTAATTGAACTAAATTAAAATATTTATATGGTAAAAGATAAATTTTTATTTAAAACTATTTTTTAAAATATAATTTAATTATTTTAAAAGCAGAATGTTACACGTTGCAGACACAAATCTAGAAAACTTCAACTTCTTTGTTTTGACCGTGTGTAGTTGTATATGCACAGTCATTGTTAATGCCTAAATCATCATTACCAATGTTACCCCAAATTTGTATTTGACAATGAATCTAGAAAACAAAATAATAACGTTGAATAAGATTTTAGCCAAATTAATTTTTCTATTTCTTGTTTAAAGATAAAATATTTTCTTAGAAAGTGAAATGATAATGTAGTGATAAAAATAAATAGTGTAAGTTAATTTTTTTTGGGTGGTGTAAGATAATTAGTTAATTAAAAATAGTACATTAAAATACTTAAACAAATTCGTTCTAAGATTAAAAGTAACCATACTAACTGCAACCTTCTTTTTTTTCATCACTTAGTAAAGATTGTGTCTTTTTAGTTTTTTTTGTTGAATGTAAAGGTTGTGGTCATGACTATCAAAATCTAACAAACTCTCACATGACAATGCTCATTTGAAATATTACATATGAAGAACAAGATTAAATTTGTATGAAGGAATTCCATCACATATGATGTTCTTTGTTTATTTTTTGAAGATAGAATGCTGAAATTTTATTCCACCAGAGAATTAACAATATTCTTTATTTTTAGATCACGAGAAAAATCCATCACACATGCTGAGAATTATATCATTTTATAAAGCATGTGTATAACGATTATTAGGCTTATCAAAGTGTTTGTTTTTTAGTATACACCATTGACTTCAAAGCGGCAAGGTCGTCGCGTTCGTTTCTTGCTACAGTGGTTCTGCCAGAAATCAATAGTAACGGTGAAAGACTAACCGTGAAAACTGATTATTTTTTTTTTAGTATTTTGTTTGAATTAGAAATGAAATAGAGAAAAAATAAATGCAAATAGAAAGAGAGAAGAAATAAAGTAAAAAAAAAGATGAGTTGTTTGATTTGATAATGATAAGAAGAAAATTTTCTGCTAATTTGAATGAGTAGAAAAAAGTGAAAATAAATAAATCATATAAAAATTATATTAATTAAAATATAATTTTTTACTCTATTATTTTTCTTAACACAAATTATTTATTATTTTTTATTATAAATATTTTATTTTATTTTAAAAAAAAAGAGATATGCTCCCTAAATCATCTCCAAAATCCAAATCATGATAAATATAAGAGAATTTCTCAACGAGTGAAACCATATAATTTACATCTTCTCCTTCCTAGTTTTTCTTCTAATCAAATAGGTAAAAGTTGCACAATATTCCATTTAACTCTCTATCCTAAATCATTCAATCCAAAGATAATTTAAAAGGATAAAATAATATAGAGGTCTTAAATATAAAATAATATACTAAAACATTATGGATTTCCATTGAAGTAATTTTAAGGACAATATATATGTCAAAATTTTATTATATTTTAATTTAAAAGCACAATAAAAATAATTCATACAGTGATTCTACCTGATTTGAAGAAAATTATTCCAATAAAGGATATTTTTTATTTATATAAAAAATAAGAAGATTATTATAATTTTTTTAAATATGTGCATTTTAATTAACTATATTCTTCACTATAATATGTTAAATGATAATTTAAATATTTACGATAAACTACATAGATAAAAATATATATTATATTGTTGATTTTATTAAGAAGTATAGATGAATTTACTTGAGTGAATTTATCCACAAGTAAATTTTATACTAGATTCATATCTTGGAACATAATATACACGTGCAAAACATGATATTTTGTTTAATAATTTATGTAATTATACAATTTAGAAATTCCTTTGATTTTAGGTGTGAAATCATATTCTTGAATTAAGAGGTGAAAATTATAATATATGGAGCAAAAAAAATCTTCCTTCACTTAGGGAAGATAGACATTAAGTATGCTATGTTAATCATTATGAAAATAAGAATGATCTAATAATTCATCTATGATGTTCATAAAAATTAACGTTTATGTTATAATCAATATAACAATATTTAGGCATTATTGAGGACTATTGATTAGTAATTTGAGATCCTAAATAAGATAGTTGTTAGCATCTTAATTATGAAGTTTTCGTCCATAAGGCTTATCACTATGAAAGATGTACATGAACACATAGTGCAAATAAAGGACATAACAACACAATTAAGGTTACTTAAGATTTGGCATGTCTACATCTTTCTTTGTGAACTACATTATGAACATTCTTCCATCTTAATACAAACCATTCAATCTCTCCTATAATATAAGTAGGAATAAATGATCAATTGGTGAAATTTTAGTCATGTGTGTTTAATAGAAAAGAATATTAACAATGGAAATCAATGAAATTGCCTTAATGACAATTAAAGCAAAAATCATGAATCAAGCTAAGAAGAAAGGCAAGGTAAACTACCACCCTAAGAAGGAATAAAAAAAGAATTCAAATGCTTCTTTTGCAAAATGAAAAGGCATATGAAGAACCTTTCATGCGACAATTTAGGTCTTAACAAGGCATAGACAAGGAACAAGTCTTAATGGACTTCCAATATAGGAGGAACATGTGAGTGAACCAAATACAAACTAAAATATGATAAACCCAAGGATTATAGGTATGAGACTATACAATTGAGGATAACTTAAAAATAATTTAGGATTATAGTTTGTTGGGATGGTCATTGATTCTGAAAGCAATAGTGTTATAAAAAAAATGTATTATAACATGATATCTCTTGATAAAGTGTGGCTCAAGGATGAACTAGACAAAAATTGGTGGGCATGTGACATCTCTAATGTTGACAAAGGTGGAGAGTAATTGCCAACGCAAAAGAGATGATACACAAATAAAAAACCACTTTCAATAGACTTCCAACAAAGAGACATATAAATGAAGTGAATACAACCTAAAATGAAAACAATAAAAAGACTGTTATGTATTAGATTATAGAATAAAGGATAACTTAAATGAATTACTAAGTACTAATTATACCTACAAGATGCATCTTCTTTTAAGTAGTTCACTATTTAAAAACTTCAAAAATATATTTGACTTGGGAGAAATTTTAGGATGAATGACTGTTTAGAATTTTTTTTCTTGTAATCATATGATTGAGGACAAAATATATTGGACAAACTTAAGTTGGTTTGTAAGTACAATTCTCAAACTTGAAACAACTTGACATTTTTAAAAAATTACTTGAATAGAAATGTGTATACCAATCTCTTTTGTTTATTATAAATTTAATATAATTGATGTTATTCATAACACATGGAGAACTAATTCTAATTCTACAAATCATGTTTCAAATGCCTTATAAGGTATGCAAAATTTTAGAAAAATAATGACAAGTGAGCAATGCATTTATGCAAACAAGATGCGTTCATTTATGAAGAGTAATAATACATGTGTTTTAATTATAAACAATTATTTATTTTGAATTTTTAAAAGACATTTTAAATTCTATGTTTCACTTTGAATTTAATTTTAGTTTTAAGAGTTATGCCTTTGCAATATTCATTTAATTTTTGTAAGACATTTTTTAGATTGTTTAATTGTCTAATCTTATTGAAAATGATTTATTGTTGATATGATCCTATTAGGATTCATATTTTTTTTTTACTGATCATCCATGAGTTGATTATCTTGAAATCAAGGTTAAGAAAAGAATAAAAATAAGAAAGGTAAAGAAAGAGAAAAACTATGCAAGACATTAAATAATTATATCAATAGGGTGAGAACAAAATGAATATGGAATTAAAATAATAGATAAAATAGAAAATATGGAATAAAAAAAAAGTGAAAAAAAGACATCACACTCAAGAGTGAATGATAATCTAAATGATGGATTGCCTCAAAGGTATAACGAATCTTTGATAAGATCAAAGAGGGTTCTAGTCCAAGAATCAAAAAAATAAGTCAATGCTCTATTCACATCATAAATAAATAAATTTTAAATATTATTTAACTTATTTAATAAAAAAGATTATATCTTTATTTATAGAGTTTATTCCAATAAAACTAATCCTGATTTCCTCTCCTACTCACACAAAAAATTACTTCATAAAGCAAGGAGGTTAACCTTAATTTTTCTTACTAAGTAGCACTATTTTCAAATCTGATATAATGTCTAACTACAAATTTAACCCAATTATAAATGTAGCCCAATAAAAGGTGGTTGTCCTATTTATAATAATAAGAATACTCCTTTACTTTTCAATCCTAATGGACTTACATAAAGCCCAAAACACAAGATAAATATTAAAACCAAGTACAAGCTTAAATAATGCTAAATAATTTAATCTCGTTAACAGTTAGAATTTTGTCTTCAACTTCCAGCCTAATTTTCATTTGATAAAAGTCAATCAAGTCTCGAGACATGAAATAAAAACGATAGATAATTCCCTTAACTTTCCAATGCATCAAACAGCATTTTAATTAGATAACCATGACTCAAGTTACAACTAAAACAAGCAATAAAAGTCATCAACAACATAAAATCAATGTTTCAACACTTTTCTGGTGGTTTTTCTTGTTCAATAATTGCCTTGCTCTTCTTGTCGATTGTAGTCATCCTAGGTTTGCATCAATTATCTAATGGTATTTTTTTTATTAATTTGAAAAATGATGCTATAATAATTTTATGCATATTCACATTGGTACGAAAAGATGTGTTATAAATGAAGAATTCTTTTAGTAGTGGCATATGAGATTGAGACATACCTACACAGAGAACTAGAAGATTAGCCAATGATATGTACTTTGCAATTTAGATTTCAAATGCAACTTGAAGTAACATTTGAAATTATAACATATAATTTATTTTTTTTCACAGAGTACTTACCTCCCTTAATATATTATTTATTTTAATAAAATATTTTATTTAATATTACACTATTTATCTTAATAAATATTTATCTTTAAACAAAAACTATAAAAGTTTAAAATTAATTAAAAAACTTAAAAATATAAAAAATAAACTAACATATCTTTTTATGTTATTTTATATTCATCTTTAGCGATTACTTTTTCTAAATACTTGAGATAATTTTAATGGACTTAAACATTGAAACTAAAATGCTTTTCATCTTTCAGTTATCTTTTAAATTTTAGTTAATTTCTTAACTATCTTTAAAATGTTAAAGAAGCAAATGTTTCAAGGAAATAGGAACCACAGAATTCTGCTGATTCCATTCCCGACGTGGGACCTCTAATCGGCACTTAAAACATTTTTAGTATGGTCTAAAACGCTAGGACACCGAATTTCAACGTTCACATGTTCCTATTTTCGGCACCTATAGTTACCGAACAACATTAATACTTATTTTATTACTTTGCAGGGTGTACTTAAATAACACTCAGTGAGCGTAATCCACCGCAACATAAAACAGACACTTGTTAGTTATATTACCAGCAATGTTGCTTGTTTCTTCCACGCATGACACAATTCTGTGCCTGGACGGCAAAAGGGGTTACCTTGTATAATTTTTAATCTAAGTCACGATTTTAGAGGTTTTAGTAATCTTAAATTTCCAATGCAAGCCAAGGCATGAATCAATCACCCATATACTTGTGATATTTTTCACCTTTTCTTTAGTATTCGGCCCATTTTATCTTTTAAACATAGGGCATAAGTTATCTTTAAAAATTGACTATTTCAAGCTTCCGCCCCCAGCTTGATTTAGTTGTATAATAAAGAACCCTTTCCCTTTCCCGAAAGGGGAAGAAATTGAAACAAAAGATGCGCACCCACCGTAATATAATACAAGTCAGATATGGCCCAACGTTTGTTTGACGTTATTCACAATCCTTTTTTCTCCCTTATTCACTGTCCTTCCATTTAATGTCATCATCACTTCTTAACGATGCTTTAAAATTGGTCCGCTACATAACTAGCTAAGGTTAATCGCTGTACCCTAAACAATGGAAAGGAGCAAAATTCAAGCGCTTTATGATGCCAGTCATGCCGTGTTTTCTCAAGAGCTTCCAACTTTTCAACAAATCCATTATCTAAAAAATTTGCTAGGTGTGTTAACGTTTCTGTATATCATTAATATTATTATTATTCATGTGCACATGTGTTAATTTGTTTGTCTTCGTCATTTTTATCTTAAATCCTAACCACTATAGTTATTAGCTTCCGTGTTGTATGCAAATAAAGGACCGATTCATATGTTCGAGTTCAATTAATTTGCAGACAAAATTGAAACTATAGATGTAGGAATCGACGAGTTCGGGTTGTGTGATTCTCCGATGTCAGACACAACTGTTGATAGCAGCAAGGGATTGCTTTGTGGACAAGGCTTTTCTGAGATAACATACATTCACATTCATGAATGTGACCATTTCTCTGTGAGTATAGAAAATAGAAATACCATATTTAAATTACTTCTTTTGTTTACCAATGAATCGAACCCTTATGTTATGGGGGATCTAACGTGTCGAATTTTATACACGTAGATGGGCGTGTTCTGTCTTCCAGCAGGAAAAGTATTTCCACTTCATGATCACCCGGGAATGACAGTGTTGAGTAAGCTTTTATATGGCTCTGCATATGTCAAAGCTTATGATTGGATCACATTGGATTGTACTGGAAGCCAAACAAGTAAGAAGAATTTGCTTTCAATATGACCTTTTATGCACATATAATTTAAAAGGTTTATTATACATGTTTTAATTTTCTTAAAAATAGTCTCTACTATCATCTAATGACAGTGTGATACATAGTAAAATATGTCACATCAATATTTTTTTAAAATAACACAAGACATATTTATATGTAATATATTACGTAATGGATAAATGATGATAGAAATAATTTTTAAATTTTATAAAGATCAAAACCAACTAAAACCTTTCTTTATGGATTAAAACAAAATTTGTTATAATTATAGGAACTTACAAATATGTTAAATCTATTTTAGAATTTTTATGTTACTTTTGAAAATTTAAGAGTTTTGACATTATTATAGAAAAACTCTCTCCTCTTTCTCTATCTTAATATGCTTAAACTCATTCAAATGTTGATCCAATATATAATAACTAAATATCTTAAGTCGGGTTAATAATAAGATTTAAAGTAGATACATAAGAATTTAGATTTAATGATCACTGTAAACCAAAAAATAATATATAGCAACTAATTTAACCATACTAACAGTTTGACTTTCAATATTGATATTTTTTAACTAACCATAATAACAGTTTCTCTTTCGATATTGATATGTGAGTGCAGTAGGATTGGCTGGCAAGGTAGTAGATGAAGTAATCAAAGCACCACATGAGCCATCCATATTATTTCCAAGAAGTGGTGGTAATATTCATTCTTTCACAGCGTTGATGCCATGTGCAATCTTAGACGTGCTGTCTCCACCATACTCTGAAGAGTTTGGAAGGCCTTCCACTTACTTCTCAGATATCCCTATCCCTTCTCTTAATGGTAATTTAATTTTGGATGCTCTATCTAATTCTCTTCATTAATTTTATCTTTTGGTACAATTTAAGCCACATATTGATAGATTCATATTATTATTTTGTGTGCTACGGCTACAGGTTATGCCATACTTGAAGAGAAACCAATGCCTAGTGACCTGGTTGTTCAAGGCGCACCATACCTTGGACCTTCAATTGTAACCGTGGACGATTACAACTTGGGTCAAATTGGTTTTGATAACCACGTGTAAATTGAGTGTGTCTTCTTGTATATAAATATAAATGCATATATTAGCAGCAGTTGTGAAAGGGGAAAAGTTTTGAAGGCCACAAGCGTCGGGGGAATTAGAATGTGAAAATATGTTGGCTTTGGAACTAACGCATATTGCTCATTGCCGTATCCGCGAGGGAAAGTAGACAGTTTTAGACTTTTGATGGTAGCAGCTTGCATGGTCAAAGGCTGCCCCGTTTACTAATTCCTATTAAGTTCATGTCACGATCGTCTTACAACTAACTTTACATTCATGTGTGTTGGTGTGAATTTAACTTTTAAATATGGAAACAACTCACGTCATACTTATAAATCAATATAAATCTTAAAAATTATGATGATAGAGAGTAATTAAAATATGTACTCGTCATAAATGTTATTTTTTATAATTTTTTAATTATTTATCATGTTAAATAGATTAATATGATATTTTTATTAAAGAAAAAAATATAATTCATAAAAATTAAATTTTCACCTCTCTCATAAATTTTTTTAGTAAGGAACTTAATTGAAAAATGATTTTTTGAATATTAGATTATTAAGAATAATTTTTAAAACAGGAAAATTAAATATAAAAATTTAACATTTTTATCATAAATTTTCAAAAAACTTAAAAAAACTTTCTTATCAAACACCCCCCACAAGCCAAGATAATTCTAATAAAAGGAGTTAACTAACAATACATTATTTAACACATATTTTATCATTGTTAAAACTTATTGAAAAATTTAAAATTATAAAATAAATTTATTAAATGAAAATAAAATTCACAAAAAATATAATTTTTAATTAATTTCAATCAATAATAACTAATAACTAAGCCTGTTAAAAAAAAGTGTCTTATTGAATGTATGTTAACATTTCTATCGTTCTAATAATAACAATACAAGTTTTAGATTTAACGAAGGAACAAAAAAAGTGTCTTATTGAATGTATGTTAACATTTCTTTTGCTAACTATTCCAAGTGTTTTATAGCTATGTATTTGTTCTCTCTCTTTGTCATATAAGGAAGTTTTCGGTTTATTATAAAGTGAATCTTAGATATGTACCAAAAACATATGTACAAAAATAAAGTGAATCTTAGAAATTTCCAAAATGGTATAGATTTAAAACGAGAGAAGTCCGAAACCAAGTTCTTGAGCAATAGTGAGAAAAGTTGTGTGATTGAATGCTTAATTATTGTTATACTTGTAAATTGTAAGATCATACTGTTGTTATACTTGTTTGCTTGTTGACGTAGCCCTAATTGTTGGGGTGAACCTATTTAGTTTTACTATGTTTTTGTTTGTTCTATTTTCTCGTATTCTTTCATCTCGTCAATTTTTGCGATTCTCTATTTTGAATTCGTTTCAGCTTAGCACTTTTTATCCATGTGTTTTTCTCGATCATCCTCAACAACTGATTTATTTACTTTTCAAATATGATAAATTAAAATTTATTTTTCTGTTCTCTTTAAAATTATGATTTAAAAAGATAGGCTAGTTAAGAGTCTTATGGAAAAAATGTTTTTAGAATAAAAACCAGGAATAAATATGCTTGTTGACAAAAACTTACTGTAAACACACAACAAATGTAAATAAAAAACTAATACAATAGTGCTTCAACAACTAGTGAATGTTTCTCCGTATATACTTATAGCCAGCTTGATATTTTATTAAGTGCCAGTTGCATTCTAAATTTGATCATATTAAGATTAGGTGTAGCTGGAAAGATGGCATGCTTATCTTCAGCTGTAAAAATCCAAAAATCACGACCTTATCTCCAAATCAAGACTTTCACAGATACACTACAAATACTATTGTCGAGGTTGCGACATTCTAAACTCGAGCCCATGCACACATATACATTGTTTCATTGTATTATTTTAGTAAAAAACAATTGTATTATTAGTAGTATGTCCTTTTACTTTTCCAAAAAGAAGTATTTAATTTATTCCAAAATGTACCTTTAAATTGGTTGTTCCAACGTATGATTTCATTTTTCTACTTCAAAAAATTGATGTACTCACGTTAACTTTCCACTTTTAATAATTATATTATTAAATATAAGACCTATTAATGTTTTTTATTTATTTAATAACAATAGCAGGATAAAACATGATTATATTATTTGAATTAATATTGTATGATTTTTTAAATCAAACCAATTATTTTTTTAAATGAAAATTATTCACAAATTGAATAAACTAATTTTTTTATTTAAAATTCATTAATTAAAACATCAAATTTTATAAAAATGCATACTTTCCCCCTTCAAATCATAATCCTAAATCTTATAAAGTTCTTCAAGTTTATTCAAATTTTCACTAAATTTATTGTTTTAAAACTTTTAGTTTTGTTTTCTAGTCCAATTTAACTAATTTTAAAAATAAAAAATTCATTAAATAAATTAAGAAATAAAATAAATATAATATGAAATAAAAGAATTAAAAAAATTATTAAATCTGATTTTTATTATAGATATAGATGCCTAAATTTCATTTTATAATAAGTAGAAGAAATTGAGCACATTGGGTTCCCAATTTACTATTTTACGGTAACTGGAATTAAAATAATTGGAACTTGTGAGAATCTTTATCAGATATGTGCCGACGTTAGAGAGTTGTCACGACTCACAAATTTCGTTGCAACACAGTTTGATAAAAAATCCTATCCCCACACAACAAATTACGTTGATAATAATGACGCGTGAATATTTTATACTGTTTGATATTTTGAAAAAAAAATTAAAAACATAAATACAATAAATTAAATAATTTAATAAAAATAAGAAATAAGAAATATCGAATTAAGTATTTATAATGTGTGAGTGTAATGTTTTTGTTTTACCTTTACTAGGCTTACTGCCACAACTATATCATGCCTAAAGCGATGAGATATTAAAGATGTAATGAATGTTTAGATTAATGTCAGGAGAGTTTTAAAATATTTTTATTTTAAAAGTAATAATTTTTTATTTTTTATTTATTTATTAGAACATGTAATTTTGTATTAAATTTTATAAAAATATTTTTATAACTTTAAACCAAACACAGTTGTAAACATTCGCAGCAGAGAGGTGACAACTATCGAGAATAAATCGAAATTCCGATTCTTCGATGGAAAGGAAATTCAAAAATTAAAATTTAAAATTAAAATTAATGAAAAAATATAGAATTCTTGTTTTAAAAATTTATTTTTATTTTTCTACAAAACAAAAAATTACATTATTATTTGTGTTTTTTCACTATTCTCTTATTTTTCTTCTAAACAAATCATAACAGTCAAATTTAAAAGAAAAAAAAAAACTATACATCTACAAATTATAACATATACTACTAGTAATATTATTTTCTAGATTAAAATATCATATCATATTACCATCATCATCATGGATATAATAATAATAATAATAATATTTTCAGTTTCTAATCACCAATACCGTATATAATATAATCATCCAATTATGAAATCCAATATATAACGTGGAACAAAATAATAACGGTAATAACTGACAATTAAAAATAATTATAAAAATTATATTCAAGAGACATAGCTGATAAGATTGTAAATAGTAAAAATCATGACGCACTATTTTTTTTATTATCGTAAATTACGAATAAACACATTTTGTATTGTAATATAAAGAAAAGTAAATATAAAATATTGAATATGAATAAAAAAACACAAGTAGCATATCTATAATTATTTTCTAAAAAAAATATCTTAATTATGATAAAATAAATATTTATATTTTAAAAATTTAAATAGACATCAATTATGAGAAGTGTCCATAATATTGATATTATAAAAGATTGTTCCCTCGTGTCTTTTTTATAAGGTATTTTGAATAATAATTATATATAAATAAAAATAATAATAAATTAAGTTAATTTTAATAATTTTAAAAAAATATTATTAATCTATTAATTTTATCTTCATTAATTATCATTAAATTGTTATGCATTATTAATAAAAGATTTTATTTCAATAATAAAAAACACAAATTCTCATAATATTTAATAGGAACACACAAGAAAAAAATAATTTTATGAAAATTATAAAATTTCTTATATTAAGCACCACTAAATTT
>JAMLFT010010078.1:0-12153 GCA_026544285.1 Pachyrhizus erosus
ATAAAAAAAAAAAGATATTTATAATTTTCATTTCCTATTTTTTTTATTTTTTTTTTTATTTCTAGTAATTTTAATCCTTTTATTTTTTTTAAAATTAATGATTTTAGTTTCATTAACGGTGATGTGAAAAATTTAATGATAAGACTAAATTTGACAATTTTAAAAAATAGAAGAATTAAAATCGTTAATAAAATATTGACCAAAATAAAAAAAAAATTAAAATAAAAAAATTAAAATTACAATTTAATGTAATAATAACAATAATAATAAAAAATACAAATTAGCAACTGCTTTAACTCAACGCCAAAAATTATTTTGCATAAAAAATGGTATTTGCTTGTTTTAGTAATGAGATTAAAGACTATAAACTAGCAGTTCAAATTAATTTTTCATTATCAAAATCACGATTAATATAATATTAAAAATAATTATTATAAAAATAAAGAAATATAATATTTTATAATTAAATAAAAACATAAAATTATTTTATACTATTAATACAGTCTTTTTTTCTTTTTAGTAATTGTCTCAAAGTAGGTCAATATTAAAAAATTTTGAATATACCGATACCTTGAATAAGAGCATGAATCAGAATAATTCAAAACAGAAGTCTGCTTCATTTTTTTCTGGTGATCGGTAAATAAGAAAAAAATTAGACTTCATTTATGAAACCCTTTTTTTTAGTCTACTTTGAGTTATTGACCTATTTCAAATTAATTTTATATGCTTCAACTTTTGAAAAAAAAATATGTTTTTAGTAAAGTTTATTTTAATTTATAAAAGAAATTTATTTATTTTATCCTTATAAGTATGATATCTAAATTACGCCTTACTATTCTACACAGATACCCATTTATTAAAATTTAAGCATCCATCAAACGTTTAGTTACAGCAACGGTGCATTTAGGCATTACTGATTTAGTGAACAAATAATTAATGGCAAGCTGCAAATATTATCGACCTACAGCCTACATTCTTTCAGTGACAGAATCAAACTACGCAGATCAACGTAGCCAGAAAGGACTGTACGGTTTCGCTCTTTTGCCTTGGTCCGATATATAACCCTGCACAATTTCAACTTTCAATCACTATCACAATGCCCCAAAATTTTGAATATGTTGGAAGCGGATAGTGCAAGATAATTAATATTCTTATCAATGAGGCAAGCAGTGACTCTACCTTAAGTCTTCAAGCCACATCTCAGTAACCAGAGTTTCACCCGGGTAGACATGTAGAAGAAATCTGCCCGCTATGCTTTTTATCAAATCTGCATCTCCTCTGCATATGCATTTGCTGATTGCCCTAACTGCAAATCCTAATGTGCACAGCCCATGCAATATTGGCTGCGAGAATCTTTGGCAATAAGTTAAAAATCAAATTTAGATTAGTCGAACAATTGAATCCAATCCATATGATAGAAAATGACCACAAAAAGAATAGTCACATCACAAACTGACGGCATTATATCCTAAAATGCTACATAACCACTATTTCTATAACTCTATCTATGTATTTAATTCATATGACCAATCCAAAAAAAAGCTGCATGGCTGAAAAGGAGGGAAAATTCTGATTCACCTTAGCACACCCCAACTTCTACTGGGGAAAAGGGAGAGGTAGGCAATCTAATTAGAAATTTCAAGTATTTAAAAATCTGCTGGTACTCAGATGACAGGATGAGAGAACTAACCCGGCAACCCTTGCAACCATCGGATCGGAATGCAGAGGGTTGTAATCACCAGATAGCCTATAGAGCAACGCCTGCAAAATGAAGAACATTCAGAATCTTCGTAGAATTTGTAAAGAGGCATATTAAAAGTTTTCAAAGATGTGTTGGGCGTCCGTGGCTTCAAGAATCTCAACAGAGTGCCAGAACAGTGAATAATGTGTAGAAAGATAACAATGGGTAAGGAATGGGTTCTGTTATTAGATAATCATATAAACAGGGAAAACTCTAGTTGTATTTGGGCGTCGGGCTTGAGTGGTTGAGCTTGATTCCGATAATTGGTGTGCTAACTACCATGCTGTGTATTCCACATCTAAGGGACAAAGAATTGTGGCTTCCCAAGTTGTGGACATGGGAGGTGACGATTCTGGTTCTAATCTGTAGCAGGTTGGTTTCTGCTTTTGGGATATTATGGTTGCTGTATTCTTTATTGAAAGGATTTCCCTTTTGAGTGTGATGTTAAGAATGCAGTTCAAAGTAGTTTTTAAGCCTAAAAAAATAACACAAAAATCTCAAGAGGATGGAGGGGCAAAATCTTAAAAGGACATAACTTAGATCAAATTCCTAAAATTCCCATTAAGTTGTCCAATCAAACATTGACATGTGGACTTTTTTTTCTTAATTCAACAACATATTCTTAATGGAGGTTATTTAATGCCAGGAAAAAAAGATCCACATGTTACTGTTTGATTGGAGAACTAAGAACTTGATAGCAAGGATATATAGAACTAGATGTAAGTTCTGCCTGCTTAAAAATAGTACCGACAGACATACAAGTTAAGGAATTTGTCTTGATGCCAGATAGACTTAATAGTGTGCAAAAACAATGTAGTACCAATTAAATCAAAGTTGTTAAGTATTTAGTAGAGGTAAAGACCCAAAAAACAATGTAGTAAGCACGATTTCTTGTATCTATTCATCTATAGAAATGCCTACACCGAAAAAACTAAGCAAA
This sequence comes from Pachyrhizus erosus, assembly GCA_026544285.1. Classification (NCBI taxonomy): domain Eukaryota; kingdom Viridiplantae; phylum Streptophyta; class Magnoliopsida; order Fabales; family Fabaceae; genus Pachyrhizus; species Pachyrhizus erosus. Next base: position 2,682 of record JAMLFT010010078.1, read on the forward strand.
CTGCCATAACCAAGGAAATAGGAAGTAGGGGAAACCTCAGTTACTGGCAACACCACTTGATGAAACATATTTCTGAAGAAAACACATTTCTTGAAAGACTAATGTGGTCCAAGACAGTGGACAGCCAAATATCCAATTAAGGCACATGGCTAGAAGCTGATAGGTTGAATCAATGTAAATGTTCAGAGAGAGGGGATAACATCATGAAATTTATGTTTATGTTATTATATGTGGGTAAGCCGGTTCAAAACTGAAGGTACATATCCTACATTGCTTTCCAAATATGTCACAAAGAAAGTAACAGAGCACAGACAAACAAATGAGGAAGGGCAAAAAAAAAAGAGATGCAGTGATGTAAATAAAAAAAAAATCCAATTTGTTGACAATATTGCATAGTTATAACATGCCTGGGATGGTTGGGTACGATCCTCAAACACTGAAAAAGGTTTACTTTCAGGAATTTTCACAGCCGGATTCTGATTCACAGGGTAGTTTGTATAAGAAAATGGCTTAGATGACTTCGAAAAGCCACCAGCACCACGTAGAAAGATGGTTGTCCTGCAAGCAACTAACTAGTTGAGTGTGATGATAACAAATGATTAAAAGGGATGTTTTCAGCATTACCTGTTCATGCACAATAAATCACCAGATTCTTTCTCATAGGTTTTTGTTTCAATCTCCAAAATTGCTGCTTTACCTGAAATTAAAGAAATGGCATCCAATCTTTAAGCAGCAAAAAAACGGAAAAAAAAAAATGCATGCATAATGATATTCATTTTCCAAAGAAGATGTGAAAGCAAAACTGCAGAGTAAACACATGCACAACAGATCACTAAGTAGAAACTGTTTGTTGCAATCCAACCTTTATCATGTAATCCGGCAAGACTTGCTTTATTGAGTATCTGTAACAAGAATAATATATCATGAGTTTATCTACAAAGAATTAGAGAGAAAATCATAATGATAGAACGTTAACCTTAGCATGCTGAATGGCTGATGAAAATCACAAAGAACTAATTGAGAATCACAATTGTGAAAGTCCTGTGGGGGATGGGGGGAAATTAGAGGGGTGTTCATGTTATGATTCACTCATATAGATATTAGATTTAACTATATATAACTCATTCTTCATCTGTAACTGCAAATGATCTTTCTTTCCCCGGTTAAATTCAAACAAAAATTGCCGTTCATCTCAAGTAAATATGTTTAGCTACAATTGCTCTCACTGTAAGTTACATTTGGATGAAAATGCACGAAGAAAACATGGCTATTTTACATGTGTAAAAAAGATTATATGTAACTGTTAGATGCTTGAAATTCATAATGTGTCTAAAAGCTAAAGATGGAACCCTCAAATAATTAATTGAGTAAAATTTCATTCACATGTACCATAAGTTGGATTTTCCAGCAAATATCATCTGACATGGTGTATTGAGCTAAATTGGAACAATAAATGATTAGTTTAACAATTTAATCTAAATGTCCAGTATATCAATTTTTCATAAAAAAAATCTTACATGACAGCTAGAAGGAAATGGTTTGTACAATTCTATGTATTGTTGTCCATGAAGCAGAAGGCGTGGATCATACCTAGCATACACAGAGTTTTACTTTTGGTTAAGCACCAGAAGGAGGCAAAAAGGAAACGTGACCGAAGATAGAGTAAAAAGTGAAGGAATTATACATTCACCAACAAAATAAATGCTATAGAGATTATATATCAATACATGATGCAGAAGCATAAACATATTGAAAGTAGTAAGCAGCACTCACTCCAAGCCTGGGAGATTATAAGCACTCGGCCTAAGCACAAATAGAGTAGCAAACGTAGGCACGACCTATAAAGCAGAAAATGATGCATTAGTCAACACAAATGACATATTATTAATATCTTAGCATTATTTATGGTTGAAGCAAATTGTGTTACATTGAGCATTTACCAAGAGTACTAAAAAATAACAATACCCTAATCATTTTCCAAACTTTTGGCAAACACTCATAAGTGAATTCTTAGCAATAATTTTGCAGATGTTATTGGTGAAGAAATATGTTGATGTTTCTATTGATAACGACTTCAATTAGGGTCTTGGGCCCTCCAGTGAGACACTCAGATATTTTTGTGTGTTTCGGTCCTTTAAGACCGCTAGGAATGTAATTCTCAGTTTGGAACTTAACACCTAAAACTCCGTGCCCCTTTTTAAGGATGTGTTGTATGAAAATTAAACCCAGATGTTCCTCACAAGCTCAGCATGTGTTACCAATTTAGATACACCACATTGGATAAAAATACGTTAAATTAAACATTGTCCAATAATAGTTTTAAAATAAATAATACCTTGATAAACTCCTGACCATTTTCATGGTAAACATATTTAAGCTCATTAGCGTCAACAGCGTCTGATAAACACACCCCTACACCTAAGGCATAAAGTGCCGCATCCCTGTTAAACACGTATTAAAGCATGTTTACTCGCACATTTTCCTTTCGCATGAAACTAAACATGAAAGAATATGCGCATTTCAATGACATTTTAAATTGAAAATTTGACTAACGGAATGTCTCACCTTGCGGTATAAGAGTATGTAGCCTGCAGAGCATCCCGAGCGATCAAAATGGTAACAGAAATTCAGAATTCAATTTGCGATCAAAAGTAAAAGAAAAAAAATTATGGATATGGAATATTACATCAGGGAACTTGTGAGAAAGCGCAAGCGCTGGGTCAAACTCTGATGCACTCGCCATCTAGCTTTGAATTATTGAAACACAAAGGTAAGCGCTGGATTGATATGATTAGATGAAAGAAAATTAATTGATCGGTGTATGCGTGCTCTCGCGGATTTGGATAAAGCTCCTTCAGAGTCTCGATACAAGTGTAAGAGATGAATAAATTGTTTCCTTCGTTGTTGATGCAATGATGGTACAATGTATTTAGACATAGTACAGCAATTTTAAAATTTTAAAGAATTTAAAGTGTATAAAAATATAATTACATCAATTAAATTCTTTAGATTTTTAAATACTTTATTTAGATAAAATAATTTATTTATTTGTTTGTTTAAATAGAGTAATATAAATTCTATGTATTATTTCAAATCTAAACACAACAGAGAATTTCATAAATGAAAAGAGTTATGAATAGAGCTGATATAAAATAATTTAGATAATGATGAAGTCCAATATCATTTGTTCGGAAAAGAAAATCAATATAATCCTTTTGAAGATTGAATTTTGACTTTCTCGTCCATAGCTTTTAATCTTATCTTCAAACAATTATTTTCTGACGTGTTTCTTTATTTGTTTATTAACATTAAAATTTGATCTAATCTTTTATCAATGTTAAACATATCTTATTTTATCCTAATTTTTATTAACATTTAATATTTTAGTAATATTTTAGTTAGTATGTAGAATAAAATAAATATTTATTTTATATAATTAAATTTCATTAAAATAAGGATTTGATAACTCATAATAGTTTTATCAAGTTTGAGTATAATTATTTTTAATAAAACATATTTATAATTTATAAAAATGATATTAAAATTAAAATTTATATTAAATAAATTTTAACATATAAATTATATTTTAAAATTATAATAAATAAATAATATTATGATACAATATTATTTTTAATTTTTAAAATTTTAAAATATTAAAATTTAAGTTAAAATTAAATATATTAAAAATAATAGAATAAAAGAGATAAAAGATTAAAAAAATATTTTAAAAATGTTAATATCATTATTACGCCATTTGTACTTTTTTATGTATCTATCTAGAATGTTTTATTTAAAAAATAATAATTTTTATTTTTTAAAAATAAATATTATATACTTATTAAAAAATAAATCTTTTAAAAAATATTTTTTTAAGTTTAAAAAAAATTACCCTAAATATTTAAAGGTAATATTACCACACATCTTAAATTATCTATGGTTCCTTGCTATTTTTCCTACAATGTATTATGAGAATAAAATAATTCAAAAATAAATATGATAACTTGTTATTTCAATCAAGGTCGTTTTTCTTTATCAACCTATTTCATTTTATAATCAATTCTTTAAAAATGACACTTCTTTCTTTTTCCTCCTTTGAAATTTATTCCTTAATTACCTATTAAGATTATAAATTTAAGGTTAAAATATGTTTTTAATTTTGATTTGGAATTGGGTATGGATAAATTCGACTCTACGTGTCATATAACAGTCTTTTTAATGGGTAGATATTTGTGATTTTTTCCAATATTATTATTGTTAATTTTTTTAGCAAGATGAAACCCTTTAAACATGGTCGTTTTGTTAGTTTGTACTATTTGTTTCCTTTTTCCTGGGGTGGTGCTTCTTTAATCCACTGACAAGAGTCATTTGAAAAATAAATACATTTTCAAATAAAATTCACTTCCATAATTTATTTTTTAGAATCAACAAAAGAAAAGAAGAGGCAAATATACATCACTTTAGAAACAAAGCCGTCATACAACATCAAATATCTATACCTCTCCTCTATGGACAAAATGGGTGGCTCTTTATTGGCCATGGTCTCCTCCTCATTCACAAGACCCACAACCAATTCATCTCTAAGAGCTTTAGCTTCTCTAAGTGCATTGGCATGACCATAATGCATCAAATCAAAATAACCATCCATGTAGAGTTAAATCTTATCGTGAAAAATTTCCAAATTAAATTAAGAACATGGTAGTGACAAATAAGGAACCTCAATCCCACCAAAGTTGCTAGTTGACAAGCCAAGCAAGGCTGTTGTTACCATTAGACCATCAAACACATATGGATAGTAGTTTACTCCCTCCCAAATCCAATTGTTGTTTTCATAATCCATTCTTCGAGTGTCTCGTAGGGAACTCTAACGTCTCCAAGTTTTTAACTGTATTAGCATAAATTGCATAAAAAATTTCATATGTCTCTTTCATTTGACAATTACACTAAAATGACAGTTAAAATAACACTTAAAGCTAGGTAGTAGTCACTGTACCCTCAGGAGAACCAATGAAAACTAAATATGTACTGTCGTTCAATTGCCTAATAGAGAAGATGACGTGGAAACTCATCATATACATAGGATTAGATTTATTCATACCGAACTATGAGTTAAAATTTCAAACATTATGAGTTTAAAAGGACAAAACACAAAAAAAAATTACAGAGACTAAATTCAAATTTTTCCTATTTTATAAGAACGAACAATATATTTTAGTCTAAATTTAAATATTGTGATAAAAATAAATAGGAAGAAATTTTTACCTCTCTTAAAGCAGCATATTCATTTTCATAAAATAATATATTTACTTCTTTAACTAATGTATCAAGAGCATTGATTAATACTTTTTTTTTTTCGGCTTCATTTACATAAATAATCGAATAATCTTGTCTGCCACAGTAGAGCATTTGTGGGTTACTACTAGTGGTGTCAAACTAGGCTTTTTATGGATTGGTTTGAAAACTTGTATCAATTTCATGAGGCTAGGAATTGGAGGTTGATATGGAACTTAAATGTTCCTCACAAAAGAAAGCTCTTTTTGTGGAGTGCTTGTAGAGATTGTATTCTCACCAGAATTCGATTGCAATCTAGAGGTATACCATGTCCTTCTTCCTGTCTTTTCTGTGAGAAGGCGTTGGAGAACTTTTTTCATTATTTCATTACATGTCCTGACTCAAGTGTGTGGGAGACGGCAAGTTTGTGGCAGTAGATATATCCCCACTTAAATGAAGTTGAATCCTTTTCGGATATGGTATTTAAACTCTAGTATTTTGAGTGCAGAAAATATTTGTAAGCTAGTTATGCTGCTATGGAGTCTTCAGAAAAGAAGGAATGCGAAGTTATGAAATTCGATTGATGAAACTCTTGGTACTGTCATTGTCAGCACCAGAGCTAATTCTATGCTGCTAGATTGGGAGTTAGCTCAACAACCAAGTAAGAAATATCAGGTTCATGTTGCAACTACATCCCTGTACACTGGTTAGTTGAAACTTGCATTTGGCTATGTAAAATATATTAGTGATGTTGAAATTTTTGCTGATATCAGTAAAACTGGTTTTGGAAGTTGTTTAAGAGATGATTCGGGTAGTTTCTTTCAAGCTCAGACAGGTTGGTTGGGTACAATGCTGGAGGGGCAAGGAGAGACTTGTGCTTTGCCTCAAGAAATGACGTGGGTGGATCAACTTTCATATCGTTCTGTTATTTTCTAATCAGATCGCAAGGCTTTGGTTATTCAGTTATATGGAGAGGACAACAATATTATAGTATGTGGTGTCCTTTAGCATCAGATTATATAAATGATAGTAGGTCTTAAAGTTCAGTTTGTTAGTAAAAAGGCAAATAAAGTGGCTCGTCTTATTGTATTCTTTATTCTACTCAAAACACTAAAACAATAGAGATGCATTGACTCTCTTCTGTCAAAAAAAAAAAAAAGTAGTTGTGTCAAAGTCAATGGGACACATTAGGAAGAGTTTGTCATTTACTCATTATACTTTTCCGATTCAAAATTTTGATAAAACGAGTCAACTCAGTTCGAAGAACAGGTTACGTCGTTACGAATACCCTTAATTACTAATGCAGATTTAGTTGTTTTTTCATTATTCTGAATCCAGATTTAGTTCTTTCTTCGTTAAAGCAGATTTTGTTCACGCTTTTATTGATAACGCTTAGGCTTCAGAATGATAAATATTTCAGCATCTTGCGTCGTTTCTGTTGTAAATATTGCACGAGGAAAAGTAACATAGATATGGGCATTACATAGCAACTGAAATTAGAAAGTTCTGCACTGCTACAACAATTAAATGAATCATAGACCTGCTTAGCCAATTTCTAAACGCCAACTTTCGCAATCCGATTACCTTTCTTGATAAGAATTCTAGAAAAATCCCAGATAATACAAAGGGAACATAATATGTTTCTCTCTTTCTCACTCTCTATCTCTCTCTGGGAAAGAATTAATGTGACCTCGAGCTGGGGTCATTTAGGGATAAAATCATACATATTCATCATCCCACTAGAGCATAGCATAAAATAAATAAATAAATAAACGAAAGCACTCAACAATAAAATTAGAAGTAGATAAGTTAACTACTTTTCGGATTCTAAAGCTAGAATGCCTCCTCAAGCGTGGAACCTTTAAACCCTTACTCAAAGGGGTCGCGTGTGTCTCCCACTTGCTCTACCACAGAGAATTGCATTCTTTGGAACAGGAAACTCGTCTCTGATTGAGGTTGATGTTGTATAAACGCGCAAATATAACTGTTGGCCAAGGTATTGTCGTGCCCAAAACTCAGACCTCAAGTTCCACATTCCCACATTGTCAAGGGCAACATAAATAGCAGTCCATGACATGGGATATACCTGAACAAAATCAACAATCAAAGGCTTCCCTTAGTTCTAATCTAAGCCAGCAAGCAAGTAATCAACAACATTGTTACGTGTTAGGTCACACAAAAGAACATGGCTGATTCTCACCTGTGTGGTGCAACGTGCAACTGCATCTCGGAGATTGTACTGATTCCTGCTAGCAGTTGTCCACTGTCCCCCATCCATTCTACATATATAATTGATATACTTTAGACCAACAATTACATAGACAGTTGAATTAATCCAGAGAGCCAAACACAAACTACTAGTATTAGTTGATTTTTATTTTTATTTTCCAACAAGTACTTGCGAAGAAGTAAGCACTAACCCAACGACAAAGAAAGAGTAGCCATCAAGATGATAGCTCTGAACGATGTTCTCATTGTTTTGGAAGACAATCTCGACAAAAGATCTGTAGTCAGCTTGTAATACGGACGTGTCAAGGTAAATGCCACCACCAGTGGGTCTGTCAGATATGCTTCCTGGGCGGAAAACACCAGAGATTTTGAAGTAATCGGCGAGCTTAAGAGGAGTGTCTGGGGCAATATAAGACACGCTGTTAATTGCGTATCTTTGCTTCCCATTTACTTGACCAGCGGAACTCGCTAGTATGATTGTCTTCGTCGTATTTATTAGACCGTAGTGGTAGGATCCTTGCGGGTTTGGCCTTGGTCCACTTGCTGTAAGGTTAGTCCTGAAATGAAATCATTCATGTAGTAACTAATATATTAGTAAGCTTGCATTTTAGTTTTACTGCGATTCTCAACTTCAAAAGTAGCATACCTAATTGAGCGGGCCTGATTCAAAGACCAATCAATTTGGATCGTAGGTCCACCAGGAAGCGGGCCTGATACTGGGCCTGCGGAGTTGCTATAGCGAAGTACTCCAGTGGTGGTGAGGACCTTATACGAGAATCGTGAAGAAACCACGATGTAATAGTCTTGAGCAGGTTGATCCGCAGTTACCAGCACCGAATAAGATTGGCCTACATGAACGTCAAGAGAAGAGTACGTAGTTTGAAGGGTGTGCGTTCCTTCCACTTCTACCAGCTTCATTTTGTGATTTTGGATGCGAAAGTTAAGGGAATGTTGCAGCCCCACGTTTGATATTCTAAGCCTGTAAGTCTTTCCTGTTTTGGACACGATAAACAAGACAGCAGAATAGATTATAATGTATCAAAATTATTCTTAGTTTTTTTGTATACAACTTTCTTTCTTTTCTTTAACAGACAGAGATATTATTAGATGGGCTGCATACCTTGTTCGACGTTGAAAGACACACCATTAGGTCCGCGACCATTGATAAGGATTCCATCGGGAAAAGGCAGCTTCTTGCCCCTGTCAAGATGGGCTTTCAAAGTCTGCATATAATTCCCACATCTTTTATCGTTTTGAATAAAAATGGTAAAAAGGAAATGACAATCCTAATCTGACTATACAAGGCACTAACACTATGATGAGAAGACTAGATAAGAGTTTTTTTTTTTAATATTTTTAAATTGATGGAAATCAAAAATATATACTAAAAATTTAAAACAACTTGCTCATCATGCACAATCATATGAGCTAGATTCTTGATATTTTCTTTTGAGTTCTTAACCATTTGTACAAAATAACCACTAATACATTAAGTGCTTGATCAATTTGTTTAAAGAAGTATCACTTAGTAACAAAAAAAAAAGTATCCCTCTAAATAGCCAAATGTATACACATACGTATAATTTTGAAATCAATAACTAATGTAGGAAACATGTTAATATAATGTTTAAATGAAAAATTTTAAGAGGATAATTTATTTATTTATTTAGAGAATTTCAAATGTTTTATAATAAAATATATTGTTTAGATGAAAAATTTAAAAAGTAATTGATATTCTAATTATATGTCAAAACATATTGATTATCTAAAATTATAGAATTTCAAATTTCGCAATAAAAGTAAGAATTTGAAATTCTTCATATTTATTTTCTCTCTCTTCTCTCTCCTTTCCTATCTCTCTAACCTCTATTTCTCTTTATCAATATTTATATATTTTTAATATTTGTATTTTTAATTATTAAATTATTAAATATTATCTAATATTAAAATTATTTTAAACTTTTAAATATTTAAA